>JAFEMH010007718.1:0-79141 GCA_022495995.1 Adenophora triphylla var. japonica
GATACGAGGCCGTGATCTCGCACACTCGAATCCCTTCTTGTCCGGGTCTCTGGGTTTCCCGGCATTCTTTGTCCACCGACGAAGAGCAAAGAAAAGTGGTGTAAGGGGGTGGAAACTCATCCTCAGATCTCGCCACTCATAACACCTAAAGTACTCAAAGGCCCAAGCCCGAAAAGGAGAAAGAAGAAGTCAAAATAGGGAAAACAAGGGACATAATGAAATGCGCAAAAGGAAAAGAGATCACAAGGTGAGAGAATACCTCGAAAGCCGCATTTGAAAGCATGTGAAGTACTTCGCTTCCCTTCTACTGACGTCATCTAGGCCAAATACATCTCAGCCTAAGCCTCGCCTCCCCTCAGATGTAGTTCCCGAGCGCATCCTGATGTGCTCCAAAACAAAAGCTCCAATAGTGAAACCGAGGCAAGAGGAGGCGCCGTTAATGAACAAAGATGTCGGAAAAGCCCACCCATACAGAAGCTTTCCTAGCCAATCTCTCGGGCTCTCACCCGCCTCTCAACGGGATCATCTACCACAATGTAGTCCCCCGCTTCCGCCCTCGATCAAGCTTTCATGCAACTCGCCTAACTCATATCCATTCCCCCTTCTTGATCAGGGGGAACGAAGCCAAGTAAGCCCATAAAATCGCATCGCCATCCGTCTCGGCCTGGGCTCGCCCTCCTCGTGCGTGCTCCTCTAGGTAGAGCGGCTCATCCGTGAGGGGCAGCCTTCCGTAATGATCGCAAAATCCTATGGAGTGATCTGTCGCTGCCTCACCCCAAGAGAAGTGAAACGAATGTGTAGTCTCCCACCAATACTCTCAAAGCTCTCACCGCATCTACACTCGTCTCGAGTATCTCCAATGGCCTTCGCCATCTCCCAAATTGCCCTCAGCCCAACAAAGATAAATCATGCCCCTAGGCGAGTCCACTGGGCCTCCGGCTACCCTAAGCAAACTCGCCTATAGCCTCACAATCGCCTCGTGAGAGCTACGGTGCGCAATCCCCGCAAGAAAACATGGCACAAGTATTAATATTTCTTGTGCTATTTCTCGAAAATCATCTCAAGCAAAAAATGTCAAAATAGATCAATGAATGGCATGCATTACACTTCCCGCATCAATCTATGATTTCATGCCGCTCATGTATTTAATTCATAAGCCCACCAAGGCATATCTAGCTTCAAATCAATTTCGCCCAAATTGAAAAGAAATTTTTCAAGAAACCCTAGGTTTCTTTACCTCTTCCTTCTTCCGAACATCCGGCATGCTCATCGAGCCGCGGGTAGAAATTCTCCTCTTGGTGCGTCCGAAGAAACGCCGTTGATCTCCTTTGCACCCCTTTTCTTCGAGTAGCTAAGTTGGCATGTTGAGAAGCCCTCTTGGTCGGATAGAGCCTAGGAGGCATTCTTCAATTGAATCGGACTAAGAAGTGTTGGATTTCCTCGAATCTCCCTCTCTCGATGTCGCTCTCTCTTTTCTCACTCGTCGCTCCTCTCAATTTCAAGTTCAATTGATTTTCAAAATGACGACTGCGAATTTTAAAGAATCCGTTCACTCGGCCTCTTATGTCGTGCGACATACTAAGCCTCTCGTGGCCCTCGCTTTTACAATTCTTGCCCTCGAAGGCTCCATTTTACAAATTTTGTCCCCCGTAGGCCCTGCTTTTATCCTTTGTGCCACCGGCATTTTCAATCAAATTTTCCCTCCAAAGGCTCCCCCGAGGCTTATTTTACAAGTTTACCCCCTCGTGGCTCATTTTATTTGCCTTTCGCATTTTTAATTCACTTCTTTTACAAAAATTATCAGATACATCCGACTTTCTTTACAAAAATCATCAAGTTCTTTTTACTTCTTTAATCTCTCGAAATAACGTCTTCTAGTTTTAGTCTCCGTTATTTCCGTCATAAAGAAATAACGTCATCTAGCTTTAGCTCCTCTATCTCCGTCATAAAAGAGATAGCGCCGTAAGCTTTAGCTTCGTTAAAAGGAAATAATTTTTAGGTGACAAATTTCTCCAAGAATTGTCAAATTAGGTGACATTTCCGCACTGTCAAAATTAGGTGACAATTTCCAAAGAATTGTCAAATTAGGTGACAAATTTCCAAGAATTGTCATGTCAAATTAGGTGACAAATTTCCGCAATTGTCAAATTAGGTGACACCTCCAAGATTGTCAAATTAGGTGACAAATTCCAAGAATTGTCAAATTAGGTGACAGCCTCCAAGAATTGTCAAATTAGGTGACACTCTCCAAGAATTGTCAAATTAGGTGACAAATTTCCGTAATTGTCAAAATTAGGTGACATGCCTCCAAGAATTGTCAAATTAGGTGACATCCTCCAAGAATTGTCAAATTAGGTGACACTTCCAAAGAATTGTCAAATTAGGTGACATCCTCCGCATTGTCAATTAGGTGACAAATTTCCAAGAATTGTCAAATCGTGTGACATCCTCCATTAATTGTCAAAATTTCAAGGATCCTCGACATCGTTCTTAACCTATCTAGTGATGCTCGAACTACGATTATGGCTTGATTCCTCCGGATACGTAGGTAGCCTTTCATAAAAGGTCCACCACTCGACCACCTTGGGTCACCCAATCCATCCTCGGCATTCGCCGAGATTGGATCCTTTTCTATCGACAACCCCACCTCGCCCGCAAGTGACGCTTGCCGAGGGCTTCGTAAGTACCCAAATCTGGCTCATGCCTTCCGGTTAATTTTCCCGCAATTTCGTAATTTTTCCCAATTCCCCGGATTTTCCTAAAGTTCCGAACAATTCCGGAACTGTTCCAAGCCTTTTAAGGGCTGAAGGGAATGCTTGGTGATTAAGAAACACGTTTTTCTTAATCCCAAAACCCTTCTAGAAGGCCGCCACCTTGCACGTTTCTAGAAGAAGCCAGATGGCTACTTATGTCGTGCGACATAACCATAGAGAACCTTTCTAGAAACTGCCACCTTGCATGTTTCTAGAAGGAATCGTGATGTGGCTACTTATGTCGTGCGACATAACCAAATGCCAGAGAGTTCTAGAACCATGCCACCTTGACATGTTTCTAGAAGGAAAACGGTTATGGCTTATCATGTCGTGCGACATAACAAGCCCATGCAGTAACCTATAAATAGAGGCCTTCACCTCTCATTTTGGACACACCTCCTCCACCCCTCGCCTCCCCTCTATAGGGAATACGCTCCGTAAGCCTCCCTCTCTCCTCACATACCCCAAATCACCTCAATCCTCCCAAACTAATCACACACACACTTCCCACACACACACACACTTCCTATACATCAAGAACTCGAGGTTCTCAAGGATCCAAGGCCTGAACTCCGCCTCCGAGGAGGACGCTAAAAGGCTCCTATATCTAACTTGATAGAGGAGTTGTGGATCTTCAAGGGTAACGAGTTTCTACCCCTTTTCCACTCTCTATTTTCCTTTGAATATGAAATCTATGTGTTACATGCATTGATAATGTAGTATTCTGATTAAAGTTGCATGCTTTAGCTTCATATTACCTGTATCCACATTTTATTTCATTACATTTCATATAAAATCTCCGTTTTGACTTGGTTTTGCATGAACACTCAAGATGAGTGTGGAGCCCTCATATCCACACCCTCTTGAAGTGTTCATTATCAATAAACATGCTCTCTGAGATTTGTTTGTGAAGTAACTTGACCATTGTGGTGCCTTGTTACCTCTGCAAATCTCGCTTGTTTAGGCTTCGCAAAATGGCTTATTATGTCACGCGACATGGCGCTCATGTCGCGCGACATACATAGCCAGCCTTGCACTCCTTATCTTTTCACTGCAATCCGATGTTTTCCTTTTCTAATGCATCAATCTGCATTTAAACTAAAACATTTGCATACAGAGCAGCATCATTTGCATTAAAAGGATATCTTTTTCACCAAAATGACATCTTTGCTTTAATGGTGCATCCTTTGCACTCAAAAACCCCCTTTTCACATTAAAGATGCATCTTTTGCATTTAAAAACTCATTTTCATACTCAAAATGCATACTTTGCATTAAAAAATCATTCTTTGCCATTTTCATGCATCATTTGTGCATTAAATGCTATTTTCCAACATAAAAATACATTCTTTACATAAAAATCTTTTCTTTGCACAAAAGGCATCCCTTGCAACCAAAAGACATTCTTTACACTCCAAAAATGCCATCTTTTCACTAAAGTATCATTTTTACATGCATTCCCCCATGTCCCCATTAGCAACCTTGGAACGGACCGGTGTAAAAGTTCTCATCTTTGCATTGTTCCTTCCATTAAAGGTTCCATATCTCTTTAGAAAGGGACACCTTGAACCCTATATCTCCGATTATTGCTTAAGAAAGAGTATGAAGCCTCTATACGAGCTCGACCGTCTTAAAGCGTAGGATTGATGGGCTAAGGATATTCCTTCCTAAAGAACCTCATCTTTGACCACAAAGAGAGTCATTCTCTCGATCACGCAAGTCCCGAGGGTCCCGAGGTTAAAATGTGATGATCACAAGTCACAAGATGAGGACGGGATCATAATCCCAAATACATAAATTCCAAGGAATCCCGAGCGACAACCAACAAATGGTTTGTACGTCCGGAAGATAACTTGGGACATTTCCCCCTTTTACTCTCAAACACATGCACACAAAGAAAGCACGCAAGCAAGCACGATTAATGAAATCTCGGGAGACTTGCTCCGGCAAGGCACTTTGGGTGAACGCCAAACGTTCTTCCCAAGGGGTAACTTAACCTCCGAACCCATAAAACAACCGTTTTTTCAAAGTTTTGAGGTAATCAAAATGGAGTGGCGACTCCGTTTTTTCAAATAACTCGGATGTATTCAAACTCGCGTGAATTCCAATAATCCAAAATTTTGGGCACACATTCACAACGTGACGTCGTGCGACATACCTTGCCCAGCTGTGAGGCCTATATATTGAGCCCTCCTCCTCCCATTTCTAGATCCCTCTCTCGACTCCTTACTGTCACTCTGCCCAAATTACGCCTATATATTGAGCCCTCCTCCTCCCATTTCCCTCTCTCGACTCCTTTCTATATGCAATAGGGCTGCATTGGATCTCTTCAAGTTGGGGCTTTGCTAAGCTGTTCTCTCAGGCTCTCCCTGTAAGTACCCAAATCCGGATCGTCCAAATCCGTCAGAAAGTTAACCGAAATTCGTTAACTGGCCCGCTCCAGGTTAACCGGAACTCGTTAAACTCCCCGTTGCTGTGCCAACGAGACGTCCCCGGATCGCCCGTGCATCCCGACGCCGAACCGTACTTAGCACGTGACATCTCACGTAAAGTATGGCTTTCCCGAAAAACGCATTTTCCGGCACTTTCCGGGCGTTTCTGACATTTCCTGACCGTTATTTTAAAAACGGACAAAACCGACCGAGGGACAAAATCCCACTCGGTGGTGACTCGAGGGCACGTGGCAGCCATGCCACCTCCCTCTAGTCACCCTTCAATCAATTTCAAAGGGAAAAGACCAAAATGCCCCCGGTTTGCAAGCCAAGTCCCACGGACTCACTGTGCACTTTTCCCGAAATTGCCAAAGCAAGTCCCCCAGCATTTCCAAAATCCCCAAAACCCCGAAATTCACCCAAGTCCCCGGACTCCTACCGCAATTTTCACCCTATAAATAGAAGTTGTCATTAAAGGCAAGAAAAGGATTTTTCACACCAAAAATCACCACCCCCACGGTCCAAACCGGGTTTTCACCCCTCCCGAGCTCCCGTTTTGTCTCGATTCGCGTGAAACCTTCGTATTTCGATCAAATACGCACCCTACAACTTCGAAACAACCTTTCGAATCACTTTCCGTGTCCCGTACACACCTCCCGAGCCAAAGGAGTCGACCCTAGCCATAAGTATAACTCCCTCTCTCGAATCTTCCGTTCCTGCCTCTGCTTACGCGCCGCCGCTATAACTGCTTCGAACGTCGTTATCAAAATGTAGACGCTTCCGTCTAACGGGGTCCGATACGTTTTAGCCCTCGATCCTCTTCTTTCCGTAAGAGAAGTAATCACGGGTTAAAACGGCGTTCCGACCCCGTTCCGTTTACTTTCATGTCATTTACAATTCCGAGCCGTTTGGCCTCGTTGATCGTCATTTACAATTCCGAGCCGTTTGGCCTCGTTGATCGTCATTTACAATTCCGAGCCGTTTGGCCTCGTTGATCGTCATTTACAATTCCGAGCCGTTTGGCCTCGCTGATCGTCATTTACGAATCCGGATCGTTTGATTCCGTTGACACCGCTTTAAATACTGTCATTTACAAGTCCGATCCGTTTGGATTGTGATAGTATTTACTTTTCAAAGTCCGAGTCGCAACCCGATTCGTTGATCGCATGTCATTTAATACGTATTTTTCCCGTAAAAATCGTTAACAATGTAATGCCCGGTTCAAAACCGGAGTTCGTCCGTCGAACTCTCTTTCAAAACGCGCGAAATGACGTTCGGCCTCCGAATGCTCATCTTCAAACTCAAAGCCGCCATTTGACACTTAAAATCATTTAATACGCATTTTTCCCGTAAAAATCGTTAACAATGACTCGTATGGCTCAAAATCGACGTTTGCCACGCAAACGCTCATTTCAAACTCAAAATCGACGTTTGCCACGCAAACGCTCATTTCAAACTCAAAGTCGACGTTTGCCACGCAAACGCTCATTTCAAACTCAAAATCGACGTTTGCCACGCAAACGCTCATTTCAAACTCAAAATCGACGTTTGCCACGCAAACGCTCATTTCAAACTCAAAGTCGACGTTTGCCACGCAAACGCTCATTTCAAACTCAAAACCGACGTTTGTCATTCAAACGCTCGTCTTTTCAAAAGTCACCTAATCAACGTTTGTCATTCAAACCAAGATTAAGCTTGTCATTCAAGCCCCCATTTCAAAACACACACACACACACACACACGATTTCGAGAAAGGTAGAAAGACTCGTCATGCGAGGCGTTTCGCGATCTCGTAATACTCTACCCGAAACGTAACCCGACCTCCGAACCTAACAATCTCTGGTACTAAAAGCTTTTTACTCGTTTTTGCTGCCAATAAAAATGATCCCCTTTTTCAAAAAGCCTTTTCCTAAGTTTTTGCTACCAATAAAAACGACACCATTTTCAATAAGCCGTTTCTCAACGTTTGGGCTCAAAATACAAAAACCGCGTGGCGACTCCTCATTTTGTTCCTTCCCATGAAGCGAGGTCTCGTACACCAACCCCGCGAAAGACAACCGCCTTTTCGCCGCGCCCGCGCGAAAAGATCGGTAATTTCGCTTGGCGACTACTGGGAAAAGATACTTTTTTCAAAACTGCCGATGTTTTCAAAAAAGCCTTCCGTGGGTCAAACTTTCGTTTACCCTTCCTCGTTCTCGTGTGTGTGTGTTACTTTAAACCTCGAACGGTTTTTTTCAAAAGGCATTACATTGTCAACTTTCCAAAATCGTACCATGTTTGTGCATCCCCATTCATGTTTGATTTTCATGTCAGTTCTTTGAACCGTGCATCATAAATTCTTTAAGACACATTCTGAAAATCTCTGTTTTACTCGTAAAAGAATTTTAGTGACCGCACACTACGCGCACTTGCCGCCTGGAACACCGCACTTCACGTGCACTTGCCGCCTCGGTACACCGCACACTACAACCCCTAACCCGGGATGGCCTTATCGCTGCACTCCGATTGGTCTCGCGTACACCTTTCGGGCGCACGGGTCGTCCCAAACATCCCATCCTAGCCCGTGTAAGCCATGCACTCTTTGTGTCACACTTTGTCCAAGACCCCGGTTGGTTTTTGGCTTAGCTCGTGTCATAAAGCCTAAGTGTATGTTTTTCACGCCGGGCCCCGCTCCGAGTCAAGCTCGAGAGTTTTAGACCGAAGGTCGTTCCCGACCCGAAGTCTTGAGCTTTTCACCTTGACTTTGACGCGGAGCTCGCCGAAAAATATACCCGAAGGTTCAATGTGACACCATGTCACCAAACCTCGCCGTATGTACCGTGCCGCCCACAACTTGGCCAACGCTAAAAGCTAAAGGTCTCTCGCACAAGCGAGTCGAGAGGTCATGCCCAAATTGTGGCACGACTCCCGCCTTAACTTAAGGACGTTGACCTCGACCGTGGCCCGTACGCCGCACACGTCGAAAGTTTGCGTGATCGCCTAGCCTTAAGTTCACTTTTTCCTTTGTCGGTGGAACTCGCTTGCCTTATCGACCTCGCTCGGGATAGTCCGTCCCGAGAAAGATGATCTACAATGGAAACGAGGGGCTTATAAGCGTAGTGACGAGATCCACCGATTAGAGCTCTAGGATTAGTTGCGAAAAGAAGACACGCTCTTTTCCAACCAATTAGGACTCGAGAAAACGCGCTTTAAGTAAACTTTAATCGGTAATCGCACATTGCACAAGCCCGAAAACCTTGAGCCAAATACCCTTTTCCGAAGCCTAAACCCTTCCTTTCGTTCCCCGCAATGAGCGTAAAGTGGTTCGATTTCCGGCCGCCGCCTTGCCAGATCACAAGAACGGCAGCGTCGTACAGCTTCGGTTCCCTCGCCTCCTCACTGTAATTTCCGACATGTCTAGCTCACCGAGAAATCGTGACGGGGAAGGACCCCGCCACCGGTAATGTATATGACATTGGAAGAAGCCATCCGGGCTTGTGAGGTTCACAAGAGGCGTAAAGAAGATCGCCAGAATTTCGTGGTAGCTCTTTCCGAATGAGCGTGGTATAGCAACCTATCCCCGCCGACGGTACTTTTGTCCCTTGTCGAGGATGACGATTCCCCAAAACCAGCTTCACCAAACCTTCAATCAGTTCCTCCCCCGCCAACTTACTGGATGCCTTCCAACCAAGGAAACAAATGACCTAGGCTCCATGTTGCCACCTCTCGTGGCAACCCCGTCAATTTTGGTCACCCCAAGGCTACACCCATCACTCAATATCACCAATAAGACCGCCGACCATCTCAGATGCCAATATCCCTCAATACCCTCCCGGGTTCGTCCCGTTGCCTATACACGAATCTCTAAACACCGGGACAAACCCCGATACAGCTTCGTAAAAGGCTCCCGTATATTCTCATATACCAAGCCTTCCACCTCCAATCACTACCGCTCACGTGGTAGCACCCGGCGCCGAGCCTCACACCACCACCGGACCCAACCTTAGCCTCGGATGGTCGAGCAGATGAAAGACCCGAAAGCCACCATGAGCAGCTCAAAGCAGAAACGCTCAAATCCACGTATCCGGGAATGGTCACGCCTCTCCCCGCCAAGTTCGTAATGCCTGAGATGGACCGATTCGATGGAACCGAATGTCCTCAAACGCACGTCGACACTTACGTTCTCGGCATGAGAGCAAAAGGAGCAACCCTCCAAAGAAATGGCCGACCACTTCCAAGATACGCTCAAAAGTTCAGCTACGATGGTTTCGAGGGTCAAGCTCGCGGATCGCCACACCTGGGAACAAATCGCAACATCTTCCCGGAACGGCAGATCCAACTTAGAGTGGGAAACAAGTCGCGAGGACTTAATCACCACCGAGCGTAAAGCGGATGAAAGTGTTGGGGAATTCTACAAGAGATGGAGCCGGAAACTCTCCGAAATCATGGAGCCACTCTCCAAAGACGAATGTATGCGGATCTTCAAGTCTTGCTTGAGACCGTCCATCGAACTCTCATCGCCACAATTTCTTCCTGCATCTCCGGCCATGGTCAATGCCGGCTCACAGCTCGAGAAGGATCTCAAGGAAAAGTTGGCTACCGCACACCCATACGTATACCGCTCAACACCGCATTCAATCCCCGCACCGGCCCCTGCAAAGGGAAAGATACGTCCGTCAACTACGTCCATCGTGGACAATACGGTAATGTAAAACCCAATCCCGCCAAGCAACAATTCTACTCGTGGCGCTGTCGTACACTTCGACAAGTTGGACATGCCACCGAGCAAGATGTCGGGAAGGGTTAATCAAGGAGGGTCTCCTTAAGCCCGTTGCCAATTACAAACCCAAAGTTCCCGTAGCCAATGCGGACAAGAGCAAATATCGCGCCTTCCATCGCATCACGGCCATACCACCGACAACCGTTTGGGGTTACGATACGAAATCCGTAACTTGATAGAAGAAGGCAAGTTAGAGCGCCCCGTGGCCCAATACACTGGGAATCCCTTTCCGAACAATAACAACGTGAATTCCATTGAGCGGGTGCCCAAGAAGCGTGCCACGTAACCGCTCCGCCTCTTTCAAACCTGATCCTCCTCTAATGTCCACATCGCCTACGATGTTTGTGATCGCTTCCGCCTCGCCCGGAGTACGAGTCTCGAGAAACCGTCCGAGCAATCCTCCGAGAAAACAAGAAGAAATCCTCTCAACAAAGAATCGAGAGAAAGATACGAAGCCGAGATACCAAAGGTAGGTACACTTGGAGAACCCTCCGGGAGGTTCGACTACTACGCATCGTACTCCGGCCACCCTCTTTGCCTCCAGCCATGCACTCTAGAGCGCATGTGGGTGGGAAAGCCGAAAAGCCCAAACCGAAACCAGTAATTCGCACTCGGGAACACCGGAATACCTCGCATCTTGGTAGTCTTACCGCGCCGAAGCCTAACCCTCCGCGGGATCAGCCAAGATTCAACTTGTCCAGCTTTCCGAGCCCGGACCGGTAAAGGAAGATCAAGGTCACTTGGCAATCGCACTCGATCAATGTGCTAACTAAGGGCGGCAACCGCCACAGTGTACCTCAACGCACTCCCGAGGTTCCAAAGAAAGGCTTTACCTCGCAAGAGGAAGACAGAAACGGATGGCCGGATGACTCTCCTTCTACGGATAGAGACGAGATCTACGACTCCCGCCTCGTATGGCAAAGATGATCACATTCTCGTGATGAAGACTTACCGAGAGACGCCTCGGGGCACAACGAAGCTCAGACATCACTCTCAAACTCAACACCATATCACTCCCCTGAGTATTGGTAGATAACGGGTCAGCCGTTAATGTCCTCCTCTCAAAGATGATGCGAGCTCTCCGCATCCATGAAAGCCATTTGATACCGTCTACTCGGACTATCAAGGCCTACGACAACTCGTCTCGTCCCATCCCGGGGACAAGACTCGAACTCGGTTCGAAACCCAAATGGTGCCAAGAAAATTCCACGTGATGGACATTCCATCCGAATTCACAGCTCTCTTTGGGACGCCCTTGGCTACACCACATGAAAGCCATAGCTTCCACTCTCCATCGCGTCAAGTTCATTAACCGGCAGGAGATCTCGAAGTCATCCGAGGGGACAGCTTCTCATAGGAAACGAAGCCGAGACAAGAGCTGCGTGTCCGCACTCGTGCACCGGGTTACCTCCTTCGAATCAACCAAGGGACTACCGGCAAATCTCATCGAATCCTCGTAGTCCGGGAGATGCTAACTATGTAAACGTACTCGAGCAAAGTGCACTCGAAGCAGCCCGATACATCAAGTTCAACTGCTGTTTCCAACATTTGGAGGCAGATTGGAAGGAAACGCCGAATATCGCCATGATGCGGGCACATAAACCCCCAGCCTCCAATCCGAGATTCATCAAGATTCTCCAAACAAACTCTCTGCCCCGCCAGCGAGGAGATCTTTGTAATAAAGGTCAACAAGCACCGTCATTCTCGGATGAATGCATGGAAGTTGTATGGAAGGTCCTCCACGAGGAACTACCCGCCGCACCCCTCTTCTCCAACGAATGGAGCATGAGATTTTCCTAGCCGCTCCAAAGAACGCAACCCGACGCAATACGTCCCTACACCCTGGATTGAGCGATCGATGACGATGAATCTGGACTCTCCGGAGTCGAGGACGCGGCACCCGCAAGCGCACCTCCGCATTCACATGCTCGCTTTGAGGACGGAACTCCTTCCGATCGTGTCACTTACGACCAAGGTTCCAATACCATGGAAATTGTCAAGCTCAACGTCCAAGATGCATGCATAAATTTATCCGATAATTGGAAGCACGTGATTCACGCAACGAGGAATCCCTCTCGATCAAGTGAATGACGACGACTTCGTCAATATCATCTATTCCTGTATCCCGATGAAGCCAAGGATCCCGTCCTTGTTATCGATTCTCGCAACACCAAGGTCACCCTCGATGACCGCTCGCTCATGGTAAACGAGGCTCCCGGCCAAGCGAGCTCGTAGCTCATCACTACTTCCGAGTACCAGCCCCTGCAACCGGCCCGTGCCGTCGCCAAGCTTATACCCTCAAGCGCCGCCAAGGCCAAGGGCAACAAAGAAGGAGACCAAGCTCCTCACCCCGCTACAAGTCGATCAACCTCGAACGCTTCCGCAGCCTACCCCGAAACATCTCGTGGAAAGTCTTCCCGCAAGGCGTAGCCGCCTTCCGACACAGAAATGACCACCTCAAGCATCAACATGCTTCGCCGATTCTACTCCCACTGGCCACGGCCCCGGATTCGACATCCCGCCACCGACCGCTAGCTTTGATAGACTTGGCGATCGAGCGAGATCACGAGACCGTCAACATTGCAGATTCAATACCCCCGTGGGGTCAATCAAGCGTATATGGGCAAACTTCTTGGTGATCGAGATTAAGGAAGGACGCATGGAATGTCCTGGCCCGACTTCCTTCGTCAATGTAATCCAAGTGTTCCGCCATTCGGCGATTTGAATGTAATCACGGCTCGGGACACTAGCCGACGATGCGCACCTACGGAGACTCGCCTAGGTCTCGCAAGGAAAGCTCTCATGGAACTAGCCGCTCAAGAAAGTCGTCTTTGGGACGAAGACCAAGCTCGAAAGACCTACAGGACCAAGCCCTTAAAGTGTCACAGCACTTCGATGCAAAGCTAGAGGCCACTCTAGACCGCTCGACCTCAAGAGTTTTGCCCATGGCAACTTCCCGACTACCGTCCTGCTTCTCATCCAACCCCTCTCGCTGTGCAAGGGTGGTCAACGGTCCCGATGACCTAGGAGATGGAACGACACAGCAGTAACGAATCCCGCCGCTTACCTTCCCGAGGAAAGCAAGTTCTCTCGTGAAAGCGACAATGAAGACGATGAAACCATTCTCTTCCAAGCCGGGCATGAAGTCAACAAAACCGGACTCCCAAGGGTCCCGGGAGGATGGGAACGGATCATTACCGCACTCAAATTGAAAGGCCAACTCAGGAGGAAGGTCTATTTAAAAACAGGAGGAGGATGGAAATTCGCCTCGAGCAACTACTCAGTGGAAATTCCACAAATGCCATGCCTTCATTTACGTAAACGATCAACTGGGACAAAGAACTACTACATGGGCGCATGTTCGGGAAGCCGTGTACTCACCTTCCGACATACCCGCCACTCGTATAAAGCAGAGAAGAAAACTCTCCCCGATGGAGGTTTACCTAGATCGCCGCACGCAGCTCAAAGAAGCACCGGCTATTCTCACATGGGAAGAAACGCAGCATTAACTCTCGACGCAGCTCCGCCGCAAGAAGGTTGATTCCGGGGCCTGCAGTGGAGGAAAACTAGCCAACCATGAGTATCGCTGCACCCAACCTGCATCGCCCGAGTATGCTCAAGAAGAAGGAAAGGAACGCGATATACCGTGAAGAGATCAAGGAGACCGTTCGCTTGAGCCGAGAACTTCCAACCTCCCCGGAGGGTCGCAACGCACGCCTGGCCTGTGCAATCACTGCAGTGCACCGACATTCGAACAAGCCTACGTCAAACCGTAGGCTACCTCCCTCGCAGAGGCACCTAAGCGCATCCCGGGACGTAATCCGTCAAGCCGCCGAAGCTCCCTGAATTCATCCACAATCAATGAGTTGAGGGAAGACATATGGCCCTATGCTACGAGGAATCCTCCTCTAACTATGGCTCAACTCGTAGCACTGCTCGTAAGGGACCAAACCCGATGTCGCCGTTCTAACCCGATCGGGTCAAATCCATGCATTACCACCTAAGGCCACCAAAAAGCCGACGGAGCGTAACTGCAATCCGGCGCCCGAAGACACAAGTTCCTTGAAAGAGGACCCGATCCTCACTACCAAGGCACTGTGCAAACATTTCCCTTTCGTCTCTCGCTCACCTCCTCTTATCCTCACAAGCTCAAGCTAGAGGAAAGCCTCGGCCCGTACCATGGTCCCCGTGGACGCAACCCCAGATGAAGTCATTCGATGATTGGTAACATCCACTATGGCAACATTATCACCTTCACGTATTTGGACCTTCCAAAATTTGGGGCCGATCACAATGAGCCGCTCTACATCACAGCCCACTGACGAGCGTCGCCTTCCCCGCGTGTTGGTAGACGGAGGTTCCGGAATGAATGTCTTGCCCGCCAAGATGATGGACCCGCTTGACATCAAGCCCACAGATCTTAAGCCTTCACCCACACCGTCAAGGCCTATGACTCTACTTCCCGTACAGCCTCGGGGTTGCTACTCTTAACATCTCGGTTCGGCAAGCGGGTGATCCCCACCGAATTCCAAGTGTTGGACATTCCAATCACTTTCACAGCCCATCCCGGGGCGTCCCCGGCTGCATCAAATCAATGGCGTGGCATCCACCTCTTCACCAAAGCTCTCAAGTTCATGCAAGGCAACGAAGCAACCACGCCTACGGCGACATCGTCACCACCGAGGGACCAAAGACCAACGACATTCCAAGATTGGAAATCAAGCATAATGATGACATGCCATTAACCTGGATTCACTGAGACCTCCAAGATCCAAATATGCAACGTGGACCTTCCACTGTCTCACGATCGATTCCTCCCGCCATGAGGATGATGAAACTCATGAACTTCATCCCGGGACTCGGGCTCGACAAAAGGCCGCAAGGCCAAGCACCAAGTTATTGAAGTCAAGGACCACACCACGGTCCGTGGGCTTCGCTACGTGCCAACACCGCCGACATCAAGGAAGACAAAGGGCTCGCCCGCACCAAGGCAAGCAGCTCGTAAAAGGGGAACCTCCGACGGCACACCCAATCTCCGACCTTACAGCTTTGACCTCGCTCATTACTTCACCAAGGGAACCGACAGAACCGAGGGGACCGACAAGGGAACCGACAGCAGAACCGAGGGGACCGACAAGGGAACCGGACAGCGAATCCGAGGGGACCGACAATGAACCGATGTGCAGAATCGATGGGACCGACAGTGGAACCGATGAAGATGAGAAAGAAGCAGGAATAGTCAACACCAAGACTACGTAAAGAATGGAACAGCCTAGCACGGGACCTCAAGCGTTTCGTAGGACTCAAAGCTAATCCGATAAGGGAGCGTTCCTCGACATCACAGCCTCTACCTGGACCAACCGGCCACCACGGTCCCAAAGATGAGTACACATTCAAGGGAATCCTGCACTTGGAGGAGCAACTCAAGGTACTCTCCATGGGAAACAAGTTGTTCGGATCAGCCGCCGAGGCCACATTCGAGACAAGAAATCCAAAGCGTAAGGAACCAGAATTCATAGAAAACGCTCTCAGGACCAGCTCTACAGAGTCTGCTTGAAGAAGTCATGGAGTTGCCCAACTTGATCGACCGGGGCTCCGACAACAAAGCATGATCGCCATGATAGGGACAAGCAGGAGCCAAGCCTCTCGATCCCCGCACCCTCCTCAAGCATCCAAGAATGCCACCGAAGAATTGGGTAACTTTCACTGACCAAGGGCAAGCCAGCAGAATTGGAAGACAAACCGGGCCCGCACCCACATCTCCCTAAACCCGGTCTCAAACCCTCTCGAGCCGGCCCTGTCGAGTCCAGCCCTTCCGAGTCATCCAACGGCCTTACGCCTGAGGACTATAATGTTGTAGCCAATCATGTATTCCCGTTCTTGTGTAATGAAAAGTCTCGACCTTTCGGAGTATCCTCTCATTGCCACTTTAACAACCGATAAGTTAACAAACAACTTAAAAGACGTTAATAATTCAATTGATAAAGAAGCATACACATTAAACGAACAATACATTAGAGAAGTTCTCGAGCGTGTAGTTGACCAAGAGGACAACCGGCCCAAGCCGCCAAGAGGTTATGACCAAAGTGAACTCCGGGGTCGGCAAGAGCCTAAAGAGACACAAGTGGGCGCTTCGCCGATGCGTAAAAGGAAGCCCCGATAAGCCTCCTCCGGGAGTATGTTGACGTGTTCGCCCGGTCATACCAGGACATGCCAGACTCGATCCCTCAATCGTGGAGCACGGAATTCCCTGGATCCCGAATCCAAGCCTCACAAAATGTAAGCCGCGCAAGATCAAGCCAGAGTGGTCCTTGCAAGTTAAAGAAGAAATTGAGAAAATGCTCCGAGTTGGTTTCATCGAGTGATTGAGTACCCGACTTGGCTCTCCAACATCGTGACGGTCACCAAGGCCAACGGAAAGGTCGATGTCGCGTGGATTTCCGGGATCTCAACAAGGCCAGCCCTAAGGATGATTTCCCACCGCCTAACATCGACATGCCGGTCGACACCACGGCAAATTTCGAAGTAAAGTCCTTCGTGGACGGGTTTGCCGGATACAACCAGATCAAGATGTCCGAGGAGGATCGTGCCAAGATCGCCTTCACCACTCCATGGGGGACATAATGTTACACGGTCATGCCATTCGGTCTAAAGAACGCCGGGCTACTTACCAATGGCCGCAATGTACTCTCTTCCATGACATGATTCACAAAGAAATCGAAGTATATGTCGACGACATGATCATCCACTCCAAGGGATCGACATGCAAAGACATGACAGATCCGAGGAAGTTCTTCAACGTACTCGTAAAACACTCCATGAGGTTGAACCCGGCAAAGTGCACCTTCGGCGTCAAGCGCGGCAAGGTACTCGGGGTACATGGTTACGTAAAGAGGTATCGAAGCCGATCCCAGAAAATCAAGGCCATCATCGACATGAAGCCGCCTCAAACCCCGATGTAAGTGAAGAGCTTCATGGGAAGACTTCAAGACATCGGGCCGCTTCATCAACCGCTTGACATCTTCTCGCGAGCCCATGTTCAAACCGATGAAAAAGAATGCCGACATCAAATGGGACTCCGAGTGCCAAACAAACCTTTCGAGAAGATCAAGACCTACTTGGTTAATCCCCCACTCGTGCCCGCCACATGAAGACAAGCCACTACTCCCGTATTCGATGCAAAGAATGACACGTCTATCGGAGCAATGCCGGCACAAGAACGTAAAGATTCCAAGGTTGAGCATGCAATCTACTTCGTAAGCCGAAAGCTTCAAGGAAGTGAACTCACTACTCAAAGATCGTAGAAAACCTGTACCGCCTTGGTATGGGTAGTCGGGAAACCGAAACACTACATGCAATGCATTCAGCTCCCGGTCTCCAAAGTGGACCCCGTCCGATATCTCTTTGACAAGCCATCCCTGCCAATGCGGCTAGCCAAGTGGTCATTCTTCCCGCCGAGTTCGACATCAAGTACATGGTCGAAAATCGACAAAGGGCGAGTAATGGCATCAACTTGCCGACTTCCCGAGCAAAGGAACCTAAGGGTCCCGATCCGCAATTTCCTGACGACGGAATCTTTTCACTTGACAAAGAAACCGCCGGCAACTCTTCTTCGATGGGGCAGCCAACAAGAAGGGGAATGGCATTGGAATGCTCCTTGTCGATCCCAAGGACGAGCATACTCCCATAGCCATCAAGTCAATTTTGAAGCAACCAACAATGCAAAGAATACGAAGCTCGTGCAGCAGGTTTGGAAGCCGCCTCGAGCGCAACATCTCGTAGCTGGATGTATATGGAGACTCGCATTGATCATCAATCAAGTATCCAACAAATGGAAGACGGTAGATTCTCGCCTTCGAAGTACCACGCGTACATGGAGGAGCTCATTGCTCGCCCAAGGACATCTCTTTTCACTATTTGCCAAGAGACAGGAACCGCTTCGCAGACGCCCGGCAACCTCGCCTCTTGTCGAAATTCCCGATGGGAAAGCAAGAAACCCCTCGTAATAGGCAGACGGGAAACACCCGCCTATTGCCGTGAGATCGAAAAGAAAAAGAAACGATCGACGAACCCCGGTATAATCAAATTTACCAGACCTCCAAAGCGGAGAAGCTTCCTTCACAAATGAAGATGGAAAATACAAAGAAGGGATCAAAGCCAAAAACATGATGGCATTAAAACGCCCGGCATCCCATTTCGTCATTCTGGGGGTATGTTGTACAAGAAGCGCCACTAAGGGCCACTCCTTCTGTGTAAACAAAGAAAAAGCCACGAGCTAATGAACGAAGTTCACAACGGAACCCGCGGTCCGCACATGAACGCCCGAGCATTGACACAGATCATTCTCCGTATGGGATACTATTGGATATCAATGGAAACAGATCGCATCCAGCTTCGTCCGAAGCCGCGACAAATGTCAACGGTTTTCCAACCTCAATCACATCCCTCCTCACGAACTCTACCGCATGACTACGCCATGGCCTTTCGCCACATGGGGAATCGACGTCATCGGCAAGATCACTCCTCCAGGGAGCAATGGTCACGAGTTCATTTTAGTCGCAATGACTACTTCACCAAATGGGTAGAAGCCGATCGTACAAGGTACTGAATTCTAAGAAGGTCGCTGAGTTCATCCGAGAGAACATCATGTGCCGATATGGAGTGCCCAACGAGATCATCTCCGACAATGGGACTCACTTCAAGGAGATTGTGACCAACTACCGACCGAATTCGTAGTCACACGTCACAGTCTTCTCCTTACGTACCACAAACCAATGGTGCAAGAGAGGCACCCAACAAGACTCTCGCCATGATAATCGAAAGATGACCACCGCAGGTCGGGACTCGGCCCGAAAAGCTACATCTAGCCCTCTGGGATACCGAGACATCGCCGAACCGCCACAGGGGAGACTCCGTTCGCACTTACCTACGGAATGGAAGCAATGTTACCCGTGGAATTGGAAATTCCATCCCTCCGAGTCCTCTTGGAAAACGGGATCAATGAAGTCGAATGGCTACAGAGCCGTCACGACGAACTTGCTCTACTCGACGAGCGCAGATTGAAAGCCATGGAACACACTCGAGCCTACCAGAGCAGAATGGCACGAGCATTCGACAAGAAAGTCAAGATCCGAGACATCGTAGAAGGTGACTTGGTGCTAAAGGAAAAGCCTCCTCGCGCAGACCAATCCCCTCGGAAAGTGGGAGCCTACCTGGATAGGACCGTTCGTGGTACAAAGAATCTTCTCCGGAGGAGCCATGAAGCTAGCAGATTTGGACGGAAACCCTTTCGTTAACCCCGTGAACGGAAGCAAGCTCCGCAGATACTTCGTTTGAGGAAGAGCACGAGTCAACTCTCCTTCCCCATACACCGTCCCCTCAGTAAATTAAAGTGCTAAAAGAGTAATACCCAACTGGATACATTCCCGCTAATGATCCAGGTAAAAAACAGGGTCGCACTTCTTTTGTCTTTGTTTTTCTCAAATTCACCTAAAGTGTCGAACTACGGTGACCTGAGCCCCTTAGTCCAATTGTAAAAGGGGAACGTAGGCAGCCATCATTGGTTCGGTCTAAAAAACAAAAAAAATACAATAAGCATCAATTGCTTGTGTTTCGAAAAAACTCTTTTCATTTAACCTACAAATTCATAACGGTTAAAACATTCTTTGATGAGTTCAAGCACGGTCAACTCTTGACTCGCTACACGCTAGCAAAACTACAATAAAACATTAATCAATTAATGTGTCTGCAATGACAATGGATGGATACTGGGCAAAGCAAGGTCAACCTAGTTTCCCGTACTAGGTCCTTCATCCTTCTTCCCTTCCCTTTTCCCCGGCGAGTGTTCTTCACCTTCGCAGAAATATTCCGGTAGGCCTTCTACCTCGGCTCGGGGACTCTTCCCGACGCCTCCGTCAATCCCGTGGCCGTCAATACAGCCCTTTCTCTAGATCTCTGTCTCGAGCCGCCTCGCTTCGAGCCATCATCGCAGTGCTTTGATTGGCCTCCCGATCAGCACTTGCCACATAATCAGCCATGGCATCGCCGCACGATTCCTGTGGTTAGCCCTCGCTTCGTCCTCCTCAATGTCGAGCCGTCTGTGTGATCGGCACCCAACAAGCTCACTCCGTCTCCACAAGATAGCCATCTCGTGTCTCCCCTATACACTCTTCGTACTCGCCCGTATATCTGCGTCGACGAATGCTGCCCTCTCTCCGGTGAAAGAGAACCCCGGGCAGAAAGGACGTGTATTGCCACCACCGGGTGACCAGCAATAGCGTCGAAGGATCCTCCATCCGCAGAGATCCCACCTCAAAGGTAGCAAGATAACTCGTATCGGGCCAAGGGCACCTCGCTCCAGCCCATACCGCCGCAGAACCAATGATGGAATATAGAAAGACGTGCGAGACAGCCCCGGCACTCGACGATCAATGCACCCTCCCGAGCGGTCCTACAAGTCTCAGAATCTCCAATGGGGAACCCACCATCGCAAGTGATGCGTGCAAAGTCCGGCCATCCAGAGCTCCGGCTCACTGATTACCCCCTATCACCGGAGGACGTCGCGAGAAAGACCAAGCGTCACAAGACATTGGCACCTCGTGCATCATCTGCAGCCTCTCCCTCAACCACATGGTCGGCATAGCGGGACTCCCTCCCCACATGTATCGGCTACCGGCCGCCATCCCGCCTATGCCCGGGAACGTCTCGCCCAAGACCAATGGCACGATGTCTCCTCCACTCCGCATCGCCTCACCAGGTCCAAGACACCGTGGTGGCACACACCCGCAGACGTGAATGTGAACAGAGTAGCAATCACGCACAGAGCAAACGCGTCCCACGCAAAGACGCTCCTCGCCTCCGGCAAATCTTTCGGGTAGTCCCGAAATGTCAACGTAATCGGTATCCTCAGACAAGCATCCCGTATGCTTCTCCAAATGAGATACCCAACAAGGACACTAGCTTCTCAACGGTGGCCATGCCACCAAGATACGGAAGAACTAGCCGTTCCGTCTCAGTCCTCCTGCACGGCCCGGAAATCTTCAAACGTAGGAGTGACTTCGTTGTACGAAAAGCCGTACACATTCCTCCTTACGTCCCGTAACCGAGACGCGGCTCTCAAAAGATCCCAATCCGGCATGAGCTCCTTCAAAGCCCAAACAGATTTAATCCCGTAATGACCTTCGAAAAACCTTTTGTTCTCGCCTCGTGTGGTTCCGTACCCACGATCGAAAGTTGTCCAAATATCGCTCTTGCATCCGAGACGATAACTTGGGAAAGGGAGCCATGTCGAAGGTGAAGAAAACCTTAAGAAATGGAAAAGAACTCACTGTAATGAGCAAAAGCAATGCGCAGCTTCTTACAAATTGCAAAGCCGAAACTGCAATTTAAAGAATCTGGAAATTCAATTCTAGTCCCCGGACTCCCTCTGCAGCTGACTTGGTTAACTCTGCAGCCACCGCCTTAAAGTTGGAAACATTTCCAAACCATGCCCTGTTTCACTCTTATGAAATCTCGCGTGCACGCCCCCGATTTCATTTAACCAATGGCAATATCCCTTCCGCCCGGCTCGTGCAACAGTGCAAATAATTAAAAATTAGTGCATACATGCTTAATTTTTGACTCGTTAAATTTTTAATGCATTTCTCCTTTTTATTTATTTTTGATTAACCTATTTGCTTATTTGCCGAAAATAATGTAAGGTGATCACAGAATAAATATGCGAAATCTGAGTTCGCCCCACTAGCGCCTTTTTGCAAATACATTTCAAATCAAAATTTGTTCCCGACAAATACATGCATTTTGTCTAAACAAAATAGTAAAGAAAGAAAGCAGTAAAAAGGGGACTACTCGAGTCCCGCTCGTCATCCGTACACTCGACGTCTTGCTCCGCCGCCGCCGGATCTGTCGCAAACAGAACTCGCCGAACTCCTCCAAATGGGAATAGGCAAAGGGCCTCCTCGGAGTACGCGAACTCGAGGACTCCCCCTCTCGCGCCCTGAGTGCGCAGAAGAAGGAGCTCCAAATCCAGCCGTTCCGCCCGCGAACTGGCCAAAACCCTGTGTGAAGTCCTCCCCACCGAGTGTAGGAGCAGGCGAACCCTCGGCCTAGACGGCCCCGATCGCGGACGTCCACGCTCCTCCGGAACCGCACCGCATGAAATCCACGAGCCTCCTGGCGTAGGCGGACCACCCATCCACAGGCCTCATGGCCTCATTGTACGTACGGCCAGATACCTGCGAACCAGGAAAATCATCAGAAAGCGAACAGAAAGTACAGATGCATCATGTGCAGAATGCTACTATCAAATGCAGAAAATCAAAAAGGTGCTCACCGAAGCATTGGGGTCAGCCCTGTATCGTGGTCTCGGCTCCGCCGGGAGCGGGATCACAAGTCGCCTGCGCGAACCGTCCAGCCCCTCGTACGCTAGCCTAGCTCGCGGGACAGGAAAATGTCGAGGACCTCCAGGGACCTCGCCCTCCCTATGCTGCACCTGCGGGCTCCTCAGCCTCATCCTCAAGAAAACATCATAGGCGGCCCCCGCTATGATGTACTCGGTGAAGTACACACCCTGAAGGTACCCCTCCAGCTCGTCAATCGGCATCTCCCGGGGATGCTGCATGTACAAAGGAGGATCCACCGGCACCAATGGAAGAGACCCCTGCCTATGCTGACGGGTCACCCTCTCCCCCAAATACATGGCGTCACAGTGAAGTCCCACCAGGAGCTTCCGCCGCCGTGTAGTCTCGCACCGCTACATGATCAAACCTGCTCCACCAGGTCAGCTGGATCCTCTCGGAAAACTCCAGGTTCAGCGCCGGAGATATCTCCTCGTACGACACTCGAGGTGCCAACCCTCGAAGAGACCGCCTCTTTCGCTCTTCTTCTCGCCAAACCAAAGCATGGCGGGAACAGGGGACGGTACGGCTCCTTTATGTCCCAAGCTCGCGGATCGAATACCTCGTAGCACCGCACACGCCAAGAGAATGGAAAGTTATGTCAGCTACAAAGCAGATACATACGAGTACATAAAAGAGGCAAGGAAGAGAAAAGCACGTAAACTTACATCCAAGACAGGCGTGAAGCAGCTAAATGAGTGCTCCTCTCCCGCGAGAACTCTCGTCCAAAGAGTGGTAGAGCTCGGCCACCCAGCCTCTCCCCACGCAAACCCTCACGGCATCCAAGTCTACCGGGCCCGAGCAGAGGGAAGTGACAAGACGTGTCGGAAGTCGGGAACAAAGTCGGCCCGACAGCGCAAACCAAAGGAACCCTCGAGCCGGACGCTCCGCGGTCATCCTCAAGGACCCAGCCAGATAACCGGCGACACCCGCCCTCAAGTGAGGCTCCATCGGCCTGTACCGAATGTCTAAGCCCCCGGCATCGGTAATATCAAAAACCCAGCAGCTGCATAACCGCTCCTCCGGTGTAACCATCAACCCACACCGGCGCGTTGCCATAAGACGGCAACCCGGTGATAGCGGCAAAATCCGTGGGAGTCACCGTCGCCTCCCCATCTCGAAGTGGAAAGTGTGGGTCGTATCCCACCGCACTCGCTCGGCGCGACATACATGGACTCGCCCTCGGCGTATCATTGTCGCAGCTACCGCACTGATAAACCCAGCCAGCCCGGAGTCAATCACCAGCTGTCGTGGACTCCTCTCTCCCTCTCGAGCTACGTCCGGGATAAGGCCCCACAATGCCTGCACCGCCTCAAAGGCACCCCGACTCTTCTGGTTATGAGTATTAACCGTCCCTGTCCCCTGCAGACAAACAAAACAGAAGCAACGTCAACAAAATGCAACAACGCATGTCAAAAGGATGCAATGCAGATACGGTTCTCATTCATTTCCTACGTTTATTCAAAATCTTTCGAAAACTCCGTCGAATCCGGAACTTTCAAAATCTTTCGAAAACTCCGTCAAATCCGGAACTTTCAAATTCTTTCGAATTTTTTCGAAAAATTTCGCTCCGTCCCGAATTAAAGCTACTTTAATTTTGGAAAATGCATTTAGACATGGAATTTTGCAACCAAAATTTTTATGTCATCTACCCATGATGTCAATTGAACTACGTCCTAGTCAATTTCGACAACGATTCATAGCAAAGTCAAAAGCCCCAAATCGGGCACCAAAATCCCTAAGTAAATTCCTAACAAATTTCTAACATTTAAAGAATGCACATTCTTAAAATTAATGGAATTTGTAGGAAACTTACTTGTCTTTCGATCCCTCCCTTGGAGTTGTGGCGGTCCCTCGCCGGATAAAACTCCGCCGGATTCAATGGAAGAGTGGTGGTTCGAATGGTCCGAACCAATCGAGTGCTTTCGTCGTCGGTCCTTCCGTGGCGAGCCATTGGTCCTCCTTCACCCTCCATAGCGATTTTCCCTCACAAATTCGAGCAAACCTTGCAATTTGGGTTGGATTTCTCTCTCTTTTCTCTCCTCTCTCGCCGGCAACAATGGAAGAAAATGGCCATTTTCTTCCCCAGCCTCGGCATTTAAAAGATTCTGGAAAAACAGTAAAAGTTCGACCGGACTCTTACTGCACCAGAATAATTTTTGCCCCTTTTGCCCCTCAGCTTTTGGCAATTCCAATTTCACCACTTTTGGCCCCCGAAAGTGTAAAATTTCCCCCAGTTAGACATTTCTAACACACCATCCCCCGAGGATAAATCGAAGTTAGTTTTCACTAACGCTCGTCTCCAGACGTTAAATTCTCAGTTAGTCCTCACTAACGTTCGTCTCCAGACGTTAAATTCTCAGTTAGTCCTCACTAACGCTCGTCTCCAGACGTTAAATTCTCAGTTAGTTTTCACTAACGCTCGTCTCCAGACGTTAAATTCTCAGTTAGTTCTCACTAACGTTCGTCTCCAGACGTTAAATTCTCAGTTAGTCCTCACTAACGTTCGTCTCCAGACGTTAAATTCTCAGTTAGTTCTCACTAACGCTCGTCTCCAGACGTTAAATTCTCAGTTAGTCCTCACTAACGTTCGTCTCCAGACGTTAAAATTCTAAGTTAGTTCTCACTAACGCTCGTCTCCTGACGTTAAATTCAGTCCAGTTGACGTTTGACATTCAAACGTTCAACCATGTCTCCGGACATTTCAGTTACTATTCCGTCTCCCGACGTTAAAATTTAATAATGGTCCTCACCATTAAATCCTCAATCGCGACCTTTCACGGTCCGATTTCAATCCTCAATCGCGACCTTTCACGGTCCGATTCCAATCCTCAATCGCGACCTTTCACGGTCCGATCTCAAACATTCAATTCCGACCTTTGCGGTCCGACCTCCACCCTCTTATCAAGACCTTCGTAGTCATCATCTCCGGCAACAGCAATAAGCCCGAACCCCAAGGTACGAACGCCTTGCAAACAGTCATCTCCGGCAACAGCAATAAGCCCGAACCCCAAGGTACGAATGCCTTGCAAATGGTCATCTTTCCGGCAACAGCAATAAGCCCGAACCCCAAGGTACGAACGCCTTGCAAACAGTCATCTCCGGCAACAGCAATAAGCCCGAACCCCAAGGTACGAACGCCTTGCAAATAGTCATCTCCGGCAACAGCAATAAGCCCGAACCCCAAGGCACGAACGCCTTGCAAACAGTCATCAGCGGCAACAGCAATAAGCCCGAACCCCAAGGCACGAACGCCTTGCAAACAGTCATCTCCGGCAACAGCAATAAGCCCGAACCCCAAGGTACGAACGCCTTGCAAACAGTCACCAGCGGCAACAGCAATAAGCCCGAACCCCAAGGTACGAACGCCTTGCAAACAGTCACCAGCGGCAACAGCAATAAGCCCGAACCCCAAGGTACGAACGCCTTGCAAACAGTCATCACCAGCAACAGCAATAAGCCCGAATCCCAAGGCACGAACGCCTTGCAACAATCCCTCTTCGGCCATCCAAGTAAGCTCGAACGCTCATCCCCAGCAGGATAAAACTGGCAACAGCAATAAGCCCAGAACCCAAGGCACGAAAGCCCTCGTCAACATCGCAACTCCGGTTTGAGGCGCCACACGCCCTCGAAGGTTTCAGAAGTCCCGTGTTCGACGCCTCCCAACGAGTCTCCATTCGTACAGTACCTCGCGAATGGTCTCATCCGAGGTTTAGACGCCTCCTAACAGTCTCGCTCGAGTCAAGGTCCCCATGCGCGGCCCTTGCCCTTTTCGAACTACGATCGGCTTGATTCCCGCTCGGGATACGTAGGAATCCTTTTCGCTAAGGGTCCGGCCCACTCGACCGCCGTGTCTCTTTCAAAGTAAGGCATCCCGATTTGGATCCTTATCTTTTTCAACGACCCCACCTCCTTCGGAGGAGACGTCGCTGAGGGGCTAACTGTAAGTACCCAAATCCGGATCGTCCAAATCTGTCAGAAAGTTAACCGAAATCCGTTAACTGGCCCGCTCCAGGTTAACCGGAACTCGTTAAACTCCCCGTTGCTGTGCCAACGAGACGTCCCGGGACTGCCCCGTGCATCCCGACGTCGAACCGTACTTAGCACGTGACATCTCACGTAAAAGTATGGCTTTCCCTGAAAAACGCATTTTCCGGCACTTTCCGGGGGCGTTTCGGACATTTCCCGGACTGTTATTTTAAAAAACGGACAAAACCGGGACCGAGGGACAAAATCCCACCTCAGCTGGTGACTCAGAGGGCACGTGGCAGCCATGCCACCTCCCTCTAGTCACCCTTCAATCAATTTCAAAGGGAAAAGACCAAAATGCCCCTGGTTTGCAAGCCAAGTCCGGTCGGACTCACTGTGCACTTTTCCTGAAATTGCCAGCAAGTCCCCCAGATTTCCAAAATCCCCAAAACCCCCTGAAATTCGGTCAAGTCCGGCCGGACTCCTACCGCAATTTTCACCCTATAAATAGAAGTTGTCATCGAAAGGCAAGGAAGAGGATTTTTCACACAAAAAATCACCACCCCCACGGTCCAAACTGGTTTTCACCCCTCCCGAGCTCCCGTTTTGTCTCGATTCGCGTGAAACCTTCGTATTTCGATCAAATACGCACCCTACAACTTCGAAACAACCTTTCGAATCACTTTCCGTGTCCCGTACACACCTCCCGAGCCAAAGGAGTCGACCCTAGCCATAGGTATAACTCCCTCTCTCTGAATCTTCCGTTCCGTCTCGGTTTACGCGCCGGCCGCTATAAGCTGTTTCGAACGTCGTTATCAAAATGTAGACGCCTCCGTCTAACGGGGTCCGATACGTTTTAGCCCTCGATCCTCTTCTCTTTCCGTAAGAGAAGTAATCACGGGTTAAAACGGCGTTCCGACCCCGTTCCGTTTACTTTCATGTCATTTACAATTCCGAGCCGTTTGGCCTCGTTGATCGTCATTTACAATTCCGAGCCGTTTGGCCTCGTTGATCATCATTTACAATTCTGAGCCGTTTGGCCTCGTTGATCGTCATTTACAATTCCGAGTCGTTTGGCCTCGTTGATCGTCATTTACGAATCCGGATCGTTTGATTCCGTTGACACCGCTTTAAATCTTTTGTCATTTACAAGTCCGATCCGTTTGGATTGTGATAGTATTTACTTTTCAAAGTCTGAGTCGCAACCCGATTCGTTGATCGCATGTCATTTAATACGTATTTTTCCCGTAAAAATCGTTAATAATGTAATGCCCGGTTCAAAACCGGAGTTCGTCCGTCGAACTCTCTTTCAAAACGCGCGAAATGACGTTCGGCCTCCGAATGCTCATCTTCAAACTCAAAGCCGCCATTTGACACTTAAAATCATTTAATACGCATTTTTCCCGTAAAAATCGTTAACAATGACTCGTATGGCTCAAAATCGACGTTTGCCACGCAAACGCTCATTTCAAACTCAAAGTCGACGTTTGCCACGCAAACGCTCATTTCAAACTCAAAATCGACGTTTGCCACGCAAACGCTCATTTCAAACTCAAAATCGACGTTTGCCACGCAAACGCTCATTTCAAACTCAAAATCGACGTTTGCCACGCAAACGCTCATTTCAAACTCAAAGTCGACGTTTGCCATGCAAACGCTCATTTCAAACTCAAACCGACGTTTGTCATTCAAACGCTCGTCTTTTCAAAAGTCACATAATCAATGTTTGTCATTCAAACCAAGATTAAGCTTGTCATTCAAGCCCCCATTTCAAAACACGCACGCACACACACACACACGATTTCGAGAAAGGTAGAAAGACTCATCATGCGAGGCGTTTCGGGCGATCTCGTAATACTCTACCCGAAACGTAACCTGACCTCCGAACCTAACAATCTCTGGTACTAAAAGCTTTTTACTCGTTTTTGCTGCCAATAAAAATGATCCCCTGTTTTCTAAGCCTTTTCCTAAGTTTTTGCTACCAATAAAAACGACACCATTTTCAATAAGCCGTTTCTCAACGTTTGGGCTCAAAATACAAAAACCGCGTGGCGACTCCTCATTTTGTTCCTTCCCATGAAGCGAGGTCTCAGACACCAACCCTCCGCGAAAGACAACCGCTTTCGCCGCGCGCGAAATCCGTGTAATTTCACTCCCGTATCAGTATTTTTGCCAGGACATTCTCTGCAGTCTCCGATAAGTTAGCACCAAAATCTGACAAAATTATTTTCGTTGGTTATCCTAAGGAAACTAAAGGATATTATTTTTACAACCGCAATGAGAACAAAGTGTTGGTTGCTCAATATGGTACTTTTCTTGAGAAACAATTTCTCAATATGGAATCTAGTGGGAGTAAAATTGAACTTGAAGAAGTTCATGTGTAACGCCCCCAAATTTTCATAATTCATAATAATAATAATAATCCCAAAACATAGATAATACTCCCTCTGTTCCGCCTGAAAGGGCACTTTTGGTCAATATAAGGAAACTTTGACCCAAACATAAATGCAAATCTAATCATCTTATTGAAATTCTAAAAATTGTTATTGATAAATCATTAAATGGTTTATGAATAACAATTTTTAGAATTTCAATAAAATGATTAGATTTGCATTTATGTTTGGGTCAACGTTAACTTATATTGATCAAAAGTGCCCTTTCGGACGGGACGGAGGGAGTAGTCATTAAGAGGGCATCTCAGCCGACAACCCTAACCCTAATACAATCAAACCATAATAAATAGTATTCAAAATTTAACGGCTAGAACATCCCACTAGCTCAATACTAAAAGTTTATAAAACATAATTCTAATTCCTCAATATACGTGCCGCCATCCATGCGATCGATCCTCTCCTCCTACTGATTACCTGGGTGGGAATTAATAAGAAAGGGGTGAGCGAACAATGCTCAGTAAGTTCATATGGGATCTCTCCGGGTACTAAGGAAGAGATGACCAGAAAAAATGGAGTTCAAACGAATATTCAAAGGAAGCATAACTTATACAATAAATGGTTCAGATACGGAGAACAACAATGAATGACACTTTTCAATTAACAAATTGTATACACATATGTCCGTCAATTCCCATTTACATGCCAAGTCCTTTTCCGGGACAAGACAAAACCAGCTACATACATTTATAGCAAGGTCCATTCAAGCTATATACATTTATAGCACTTTCATTCCAGCTATATACATTTATAGCAATTATATACTAGCTATATACATTTATAGCAAGTTCCACATTAGCTATGTACAATCATAGCAAGTTACACATTAGCTACGTACATTCATAGCAAGATCCATACATAGTATTCATAGGTACAAGAATACTTAAAGAACTTAAGCAATTCCAATTACTATAGATATCCATTGAACAATACTCATCAATGGTAGGATATTCAAAAGACGCTCAATCGAATGAATACAAATAACTACCGGCCACTAAGTAGCATATACTTTAAGAATTCAAGAAAATCTTATTACAATGGATTGAAAACATTCAAACACTTAGAACGTAATCCCTTACCTCGATCGATTGCCCTTTCTTTGCCACGAATCCTCGCACGAATCTACAATCATGCCAACGGTGTTCTTAGGGTACAATTATCTTTTATTTACTTAACCGAAAAACTAACTTTAACGGCCTTGATAAACTAAGAGTTATTCTTATTTAACTCTCCTAAAGGTAAACCTTTCACCCCTTTAGGTTTATTAAATTTATCCTAGGGTGTCTAGGTTCTAAATCCCTTCCAATTCACTTCAACCAATTTCATACACACTAAATACACCTTTTCCAGCACACACAAACACACACTAACCCTAATACACCCACACACCCACATATACACACACACGCATACCACACACACTCGTACACCCTCTGTACAGCCATTGTACATACACACACACATAACATACACACGCACCTAACACACCCACGACTCACACACACCCACCATAACCCTAATACTCCCCCACATGGCTGTCCCCACTCCCCACACACACATAGCAACCATTCACACACATACAACATAAACACATGCACACACACTGCACACAAAATACACACATACAAAACCCTAGTTCAATATACAATTCCTAGCATGGCCTATTTGAATCAATATTCAATAATTACATGCCTAATCCTTAGTTATAATCAACAATAAAGGTTTCAAGATTAAAACACAATAACTTGACTTTCTCAACCCTAGTTTTACTTTTAGGGTTCTAGGGTTTCTTCTATGGTTTTATAAGATTTTCTATCTTAGAAATCCAAAACAAGAGAAGGATTATTTACCTTGGTTGAGCTTGAACACCAACAATGGAGTCCTTCCTTCCCTCCTCTTCCTTCTTCCTCGGTTCCTCCTTCTCCTTCTGTTGAATGCGTCAACTTCCTTCTGCCGCTCTCTCTCTCTCTCTATCTAACGCTTTCCCTCTTTAAGCGTAACCCTCTCCCAGCCGTGTCCCTCTCTCTATTTCTATTCCCTGCGGCTCCTTCCTATTCCCTTTTGCCGTTAAAAATATGGAGAGGCTTTACCCCATTGGCTTCCACCCATTAATACAACTAAGGGTCTCAAGGGTTTATGAAATATAGTTATGTTATGGGTTTCCTAAACTTAACCCAATATAATCCAAGTCCAAGTCCAAGGAGGAAAACCCAATTTAGGTAACCCAAGTTGAATAGACTAAGCCCACATAATTCTAGTCCATCTAGGAAAAGAATAAACACAAATAATTAACTAATTAACTAAAATAATTAATTAAAAGAAATAATATTTAATAAATAATCAGTATAGATTTTTAGGGTTATTACATCATGAACCCGAAGATAACATGGAACCGAAAGTAGAGACGAAACCAAGTTTACAAGGAGTTGTGGAACCGGTTCAACATACACAAGTCCATCGTAGATCTGATAGGTTACGATCCGAACCCGATAGATATGGATTTCTCGTATCGGAAAGTAATAAAGTGGAAGTCATTGAATGACGATCCTACTTCATATCAAGAGGTGATGTTCACTCCTGATTCGGATAAATGGCTAGGAGCCATGGAATCCGAAATACAATACATGCATGATAATCAAGTTTGGAACTTGATTGATCCACCTGAAGATGTAAAAACCATAGGGTGCAAGTGGGTCTTTAAAAAGAAGACCGACATGGATGCGAATGTGTATACTTACAAGGCTAGGCTTGTAGCAAAGGGATATAGGCAAATTCATGGTGTAGACTATGATGAAACCTTTTCGCCAGTTGCAATGCTTAAGTCTATTAGAATTTTAATTGCAATAGCCGCATATTATGACTATGAGATATGGCAAATGGATGTCAAAACAGCTTTCCTAAATGGGAAGCTAGTTGAGGATGTGTTCATGACACAACTTGGAGGGTTTGTCGATCCAAGAAATTCTAATAAAGTATGCAAGTTGCAAAGATCCATATATGGGTTGAAGCAAGCTTCTAGGAGTTGGAATCTTCGTTTTGATGAATCGATCAAAGAGTTTGGTTTCATCAAGAACGAAGATGAACCATGTGTATACATGAAGATTAGTGGGAGCGTAGAACTATTTCTAATATTGTATGTCGATGAAATTATCCGAATCCGAGAGGCAGTGCAATCGCGCCTCGGCATCTGGCATTTCCGCTTTGCAGCGTTGTTGGTGGAGGTGTCTCGCTGTGTTTTGCTTTGTAGAGTCGCCACGCCTTTTTATTAAACCCAAAACATTGAAAAAGGGCATCAGTTTAAAAAACTATTTTTTGTGTGATGAGATTTTGTGTTCGGAGGTCAGGTTACTCCTCGGAAAGAGAATATTAGAATATTAGAGCTCACCCGAGTCGCCTCGTAAAAACGAGTCTTTTGGTACCCCTTATTCTTTCTTTAACTGTTGTGTGTGTGTGTGTGTACGCTTTTAAAAATGCATGATGTATCGGATGTCTACATTGTACACTGCGTATTGAAATGTATTGAAATAGTATAGGAAGGAAGCCTTACCAATGTTGGTTCGTGTCTGTCTTCCGCTGGGGAATAGTGTTTGAGGATGGAATAGTGTTCCGGGATGGACCGAGATTGCTTCGGTATGTGTCGGTTGTCTGCGGGCAGAGTTTCGGCATGCGTTGGGATCGTCGATTGCGTTCGGGCAGAGGTTCGGCGTGCGTTGAGATTGCAGGGATCGTTCGAGCAGAGGTTCGGCATGCGTTGGGATCGCAGGGATCGTTCGGGCAGAGGTTCGGCGCGCGTTGGGATCGCAGGGATCGTTCGGGCAGAGGTTCGGCGTGCGTTGGGATCACAGGGATCGTTTGGGCAGAGGTTCGGCGAGCGTTGGGATCGCCGGTTTGACTCAGAAAGAGTCGTGACGCCTCGGGAAAGACCAGGCAAGGCCTCGGAGTACCACGAGGAGCCTCAGAGTACCTCGAGAGTGCCTCGAGGCAGCGCGGAAGCATCGCGGGAGCACTCGGAAAGGCTTCGGAGCACCACAAGGGGGCTCAAAAGGCCTCAGGAGGAACCGAAAGGGACCGGGAGTGCCCCGAAGGGTCTTAGAGAGGGAGCCTGAAGGCTTAGGGAGATAAGTGAAGAGGGAGGTGTGAAAAATGAGGGAGGGGAGCCCTCTATTTATAGTGTAGGAAAAATTACAAGAAGGTCCATACGGACCTCCCTGCTTAATCCAAATTTTTAGTTTTCCTCGATTTGAGGGAATAATATGGACTTTAAGAGGATTTTTGTAATGATTATGTCTGGTGCAAGGACCTTTTTGGCAGAGGTCCGTATGGACCTTCCATGCTTTTGTGATTGTGATGGCAAGCTAGCTCTCGGCGAGAGCTTTCCAACCATATATGGCACGTCCCAATCGGAGTTCGTATGAAGGAGTTATGACCTCCGGAAGTTTGCCCTTGGTTTTTTCCGTATGCTTGAATGGAGATCGATCCAGATTGGGGTACTTACAGAAACCTCTCGGCGACGTCACTTATGAAAGAAGTGGGGTCGTCGATAAGATAAGGGTCCTGATCTGGATCGCGTGCTGAGAAAGAAGATGACCAGGTTGGTCGGACGGCTGGACCCTTTGATAGGATTCCTACGTATCCCTGAGTGAGAATCAAGCCAATCGTAGTTCGTGTGAGTGTGTGGACGTGTTGATGTCCTGAGGTGATGTGACTGCTAAGGTCGACTGCGAGGACATGGTGGTGTCCTAAGGTGATGTGACTGCTAAGGTCAACTGTGAGGACATGGTGGTGTCCTAAGGTGATGTGACTGCTAAGGTCGACTGTGAGGACGTGGTGGTGTCCTAAGGTGACCGTTTAGGTCGGTTGGCTGGACCCTTTGATAGGATTCCTACGTATCCCAAGTGGGAATCAAGCCTGATCGTAGTTCGCATGTGAGGTGATTTTACAAGAAGGTGGGTAATTTCCCGAAAAGGTGGGTAATCTCACGAAAAGATGGGTAATCTCACAAAAAGATGGGTAATCTCACTAAAAGATGGGTAATCTCAATAAAAGATGGGTAATCTCACTAAAAGATGTGTAATCTCACTAGAAGATGGGTAATCTCACTGAAAGATGGGTTAATATTACGAGAAGATGGGTAATCTCACTAAAAGATGGGTAATCTCACGAAAAGATGGGTAATCTCACTAAAAGATGGGTAATCTCACGAAAAAATGGGTAATCTCACGAAAAGATGGATAATCTCATGAAAAGATGGGCATTTCGGACCGGGTAATTTAAAGCCTTCCGGGCTACGGATAATGATTTGGGAGATTTATACGGTCTTCCGGACCGAGTAATTTAAAGCCTTTCGGGCTATGGATAATGCTGGTGATGGTGAAATTGTGAGTGTGGAGGCGTTTGTGCCTTGGGATTCGTGTTTTGAAGGCATTTGTGCCTTGGGGTTCGGGCTTATGATGACGGACGGTGTTTTATCTGCTGAGGATATGTGGTCTTGTACGGGTTTGCAAGAATTTCCGTTTGACTTTTGTCCTGCTGGGGAAGGGTTCGGGCTTACTTTGATGGTCGGGAAAGGCGAGGAGTATCTAAGTGGAGTTTCTTTGAAGGTGTTTGTACCCTAGGTGAGACTGTTCTAAGACATCTGGGCTTAAGTGAGACTGTTTAGGGGTGTCTACCCTAAGTTGAGAGATGGCTAATCTTACGAAAAGATTGGTAATCTTACTAAAAGATAGCTACCATATGTGAAGGATGACCAATCTTACCAAAAGATTGGTAATCTTACTAAAAGATATGAGATATCTATCAGGGAGACAGGGGGACGTATCGCACTACTAGTTAACAGAGGAAATATTTAAAGAAATAAGTATGATTTTTTTTTCATACCTTTGTTGTGTTTACCTGCAGGAGGAATGGCCTTTGTGAGGAGGAAGTTGAGGACGTGGTATGCCTCTGATGGAGATAATGAGGACGTGGGGCGCCTCTGACCGAGATAGTGAGGATGTGGTGCCACCTCTGGCTGAGATGATGAGGACGTGGTGGCGCCTCTGGCTGAGATGATGAAGTATTTGAGGATGTGTGGCGCCTCTGACCGAGTTGTTGAAATGTTGAGGGCGAGGTGGCACCTCTGTCTGAACTTGCGGTGAGGGCGAGGTGGCGCCTCTGTCTGAACTTGCGGTGAGGGTGAGGTAGCGCATCTGTCTGAACTTGCGGTGAGGGCGAGGTTACGCCTCTGTCTGAACTTGTGGTGAGGGCGAGGTGGCGCCTCTGTCTGAACTTGCGGTGAGGGCGAGGTTCTGCCTCTGTCTGAACTTGCGGTGAGGGCGAGGTTACGCCTCTGTCTGGACTTGTGGTGAGGTCGAGGTAGCTCCTTTGTCTGAACTTGCGGTGAGGGCGAGGTGGTGCCTCTGTCTGAACTTGGTGAGGGCGAGGTAGCGCCTCTGTCTGAACTTATGGTGAGGGCGAGGTGGCGCCTCTGTCTGAGATGATGAGGACGTGGGACGCCTCAGGTGCTGGACAAGGAGAGGAGGGATGGCTCGTCTTCTTTTTTCTTCTTCGTTCTGACTTCTGCGGACGTCTTGGAGTATTCGATCGAGAAGGTGCTGAGTTCACCGAGGATGATGAGGTGGCTGGCGGAGGCGCCGAGATGTGGGAGTCTTTACCAGGCGATGGTGCCGATGACTCAGAGTAGGACTCTTTTTTTTCTTTTCTGTTCATGTTAGTGAGGAGAGCAACAAAATATTTGTATTTATATGCACAATGTATTCACATGTAATGAACTCTTTTATTTTTTGCTTTAGGGGTCGTTTCTACTCCCTTTTTTTTGTTCTGTGCATGTCTCACGAGCTTGAAATGTTTGTGGTTAGTGTATGGTGGCTGGAAATGACTTTGGTAAGGCTTTTGAGCAGTTGGGGGCTGAAGCAGCTTTGACAGTTTCATGAGCGATGGCGGGAGTGATGTATCCTGGGATGTGTTTGTTGGATGTGGTAGGCCATTGTCGGGCCGGTGAGTACATCGTTCCCTTAGTTTCGGGGGAGACTTTCCACGACATAGATCGCTTGGCGAGGGGGGACCGGTTCATGCGTGGGGGAAGCCCCTGCTTTGGTCACTTCGTGGTTGCGAGAGAGGCTTCAAGCGATGCCTGTGCTTCTGACATCTCTTGGTCCGGGGACGTTTGCTCAGCGACCTCTTGTCTTGGATATGGATCAGTCCGCTTGGGAAAGGTGGATGGTTTGACTTGGCACGCATCACCTCCGTTGGTGGGTTCCTCATTGGGGAATTGAGACTAGGAGGGCCTGTCAGGAAGGTTCCTGTGCTGTCAGAGTTTCGTGTTTGTCTTGGTCCTCTTTCTATGTTCCATCGCTTGTTTCCAGGCAGTTCGTGATGAGGCAGGAGCCTGTGTTGGGCTGGGAAGGCATTGCCACTATGAAGGTAGCCTCCTTCTAGATGACAAATCCAGATGCCTTTCTGTAATTTCTGAGGGTATGGAAGTATTCCACTTTCCCTCCTATGGTGCTCCTTCGACGTCGGGAGAGTATTGTGTTGACCACCGAGTACCTGGGTTGGTACGAGCAGCATATCGGGCAGACCCAAGTGGTTTTGGGGAGCAGGCGTGAAGCCATTCTGGGGCAAGATTGTCATCTCAGTTATAGCCTTAGGAGTGCAGAAGCCTGGTCTAACCCTCAGGATGTCATGGGAGACGCTTTGTTCGACTACGGGACTCGAGTTGACAGACTAGCGGGGAGAGGTCCCCTTTTGCAGACTCGTAGGGAGGAGATCCAAGCCGAGGCACGGGTGAATGATGCTCTGAGAGCGACTGGTCCGTTTGACATGACTAGGAGGACTTCTGATCTCGGAATAAGGGAGACAGAACTCGCTCATGTGTAATGAAAGAAGACTCGTTGGGGACGAGGGAAGAAAGGAAAAAAGTGATGAAGGGCCAAACGCGAGTAGCATGGAATGACCTTCTGAAACACTGAGTATCCATTCATCGTCATTGCAGACACATTGATTGTTAAATGTTTTAAGTTCTTTTAGCATGTTGTGAGTTTGAGAGTAGACCGTGCTTGAACTAATCAAGAAGTGTTTTAACTGTGATGATTTGTGATTTACTTTTAAAGCTTTGTCGAGACGCAAAATCTCTTGCTTGCTTCTTGCCTGAGCCTTGGTGGCGTCAATTTTTGGAATTTTGTATATTCCTTAGACTGAACCAATGAAGGCTGCCTACGTTCCCCTTAAGGGGATCAGGTCTACGTAGTTCGACTCTCTTTTGTGAGAGAAATGACTCGTAATGTACACTCACTCACAAGGGCGTATTTATTTTTGAAAAGGTGGGAACGGGTCCCCTTTTGTGTGAATGCCTTATTTGATGTAGGCACAAAAGAAATGCTTTTGGGTTTGACTCTTTTGAGAGAGTATGAGCGTTGAAAAGCTTGTAAAAGTGTATGGAAGCCCTTGCTGACAGAAAATCAGTGTTTAGCTCTATTTTCCTATTTTGTAGAAAAAGAAGACTTGTCGAGACATCTGAAAACTTGATTTGTTCACATTGATCACATGTTTGCTTGAAACCCTTTGTTGATGTTCGGGTTATTCAACAATTAAACCTGATATGCTTTGATTAATCACGAGGAGAAAGTCAACCGGTATCAAGGATCGAGTTGGTCTGGTGTGAAAGAAGGTTTGTGTATAGGAGAGGTCATTGATGAGACCGGGTTTGTGGATTTGTATGTGTTTATGACCGGACCATTTCTGGTTGCCTACGTTCCCCTTGAGACAAGGAGCTCAGGTCGACGTAGTTCGGGGTTGAACTGTGTTTGGCTTTGGGGCCAGGGCATGAATATTTGCGCGGCCTTTGGCGAAAAGGCTCGGAAGGTTGAATGATGAGGCGCGGGCCTTGAGGTGATTCCTTGACAAGTCGTATTTGACGGCAGTTTCAATGAATCCATTGCTTCTTGATCGTTGGCTCTGGGTCCTTGAACTCATTTATTTTTGTGAAGCTTCTACTTGAGCTATTTTAATTTTTTTTTAGCTTCTGCTTGAGCTTTTTTTTTTGTAGCTTCTGCTTGAGCTTTTATTTTTTTTTTTAGAGCCTTTGCTCGAGCTCTTTTTTTTGAAGCATATGAGGGCGAAGGCAAGCCCCTACTTGAACTTTCTTGATGTGCAGGAGGGCGAAGGCAAGCCTCTGGGTTGTTGTATGGGGTCAATCTTTTGATGCTGAGTGACCTGTTGTTGTCCTTTGATGTTGCCGCCATCGTTGACTTGGTCAAGGTGATGGTGGGGACATGTTTTGGAAAGTGTATGGCTTGATGGAGGCCTTTGTGTGGGGTATGGTAAGGTGGATAAGGAGTTATCGATTGACTTTCTCACACCAATTAAGCAAAGCATTAATCATTTGTGGAATTACTTGTTGAGCAATGCAAGTGATCACATAGAACAAAACCATTTCATTAAATGTAATGTGGGGTGCAAATAATGTTTCAAGTCTAGCAAGAAAAGAAAGAAGACTTATGTATGGAAAATTGAAAACTTAATTACAATGTCCGAGGAGGACTTGAGAAAAGTACTAGAACCTACGAGGTTGACTGTACGATTTTTTTGTGTTTTTTTTTAGAGTGTAGAGGGGGGAGAAGAAGACTCGGTATTCTTTGGGCGAAGTATCGACGGAGCATTTTCTTATTTGCGTCTCTGTGGGCTCTTCAGCAGTTCCCCAAATTCATTTTAGTTAGAACCTTCTCGGCAGCTTGGGCCCAATTTTTCTCTCGTTTGACAACATGCTTAAAGATTTGTTTTAATGCATTGTTCATTAATGTGTCTGCGTCTTTATCAAGTGAATCATTATTAACTGTTTTGATTAGTTAATTTATCATTTGTTAAAGTGGCAATGAGGGGATACTCAGAAAGGTCGGACCAAGCATAAGGAAACATAGTTTTTTGCTACAAACGCGTAATCTTTAGGCGTAAGGCCGTCAGACGACTCGAGAGACTCAAACTTAAATACAACAGACTCTGGATCTTTTATTTTCGAAGCTAGACTCTAAGATACGAGGGGTTAGACCAAGCTTCTCGATCATTATTTCTGGGGAATGGATTTCAGAGTGTATTGGGGCCATGGGGGCGCTCTAACTTTCCTTCTTCAACCAATCCTTGAATTGCTTTTCTAAAATCTGTGCAGTTGTCGGTTGTATGACCGTGGTATTTGTGAAAAGCACACCGCTTGGTTACATCCCAGTTGGCATTGGGGAATTTGGGCTGGTAATTTTCCATAGGTTCGAGGAGACCTTGCTTCACTACACGATCGAATACCTCGCTCAAGGGCATCCCAAAATCATCATAGTGTTGTCGTTGTCTCGGGGGTCCACCGTTTCTTTGTAGTGCTCCATTCTAAATATAATGGACTGCTCCAGCAACCTCCCTTCCTTTGCTTGGGACAGATATTGGATTGGGCGGGGCAAGACTGACCACCGTTTTTTGCATGCTCAGTGTTTTCTCAAACTTGGTCCCAGCGTTGACCATGGCGCAAAGATCAGGATAGAAGTGGTGACTGATCAGGGCCCTCAAGGATGGTTTGAGGCAGGAATGGAAGATGTCCATTTTGCTCTTCTTTGGAAAGCGGATCCATTATCTCGCTTAGTTTCCAGTTCCATCTCTTGTAGAACTCACCTACAGGCTCGTCATCCTTTTGTTCGGTGGCTTACAGGTCATGGCGATTGGTTTCCTACTCAAGATTGGCATAGTACTTCTCTAGGAAGATGTCACTGATTTGCTCCCAGGTGAAGCGGTTCTCGGCTTTTACGTTGAGGAACCACCTTAAAGCTGTGGATTTTAGGGAGTGCTGGAAGTGATTCGCCATTTGTTGTGGGGTAGCCCCCTTGGCTCTCATACCTAAGACGTAGGTATCGATATGGGTCTTTGGGCCTTCTGTCCCATCGAATTTTTCCATTTCCGGCATTCTGAAATTCGGAGGGAGAGGAACTACTTTGCTTGGATCTGTGGGCATAAGGGAGTCCTTCCGAGAGTTGGCCAGTTTGCCTTGCATGTCCTTCATCTGTTCGATCAACCAAGCCATGTGGGGATCGGTAGGTTGAGGCGGGTTGCCATTTTCGGGGATGGAAACCGAAGATGGAGGTGGATTGGCTGATGGGATCGCCATTTGGGAGTCTTAGGGAGGTAGTTGAGTGTATACCATCCCGTACCCTGGGTTTTTGAAATTGAGGGCGTGATTGCCCGGGCCGCTAAGGGTTGTGTTTGGGAATTGGGGAAATGTTTCATTAGCCCCAAGTGGCAGACCAGCGGGTGGTAGGTTTGAAATGTCGGGATATCCGCTTGGGATGCCAGTCCCGGGTAAACATTGGGATTTCAAGTTGTGGCTGCGGGACTCATACAGAGGCACATGATTGAATTCCAGGGGATATTGAGAGGTGTTAGGATCTGAGGGAGCGGGCCCATATGTGTGCTGATGATATTGAGCTTGGGGCGCAGGGGCGGAAAGTTGTCTTGAGGCGGGCAAGTCGGGCTGCTTGGCCCGATGCCCGAGTGAAGCTTTGAGCGGAAGGCTGCTTTGCGTTGCTGGGATCTCATAGCTTGGTGGAGGTGGGACCTGCTGATAGCTTTGAGGACCCGGGGGAGCAGGTATTTCTTCGTCTTCTATGAGAATGAAGGTCCCATCAGTTTGGGGAACAGCAACGGCTCCGCGACGGCGCATGGTATCTATGATCCAGGATTGTTGCTCTTCCTGGCGCTTCTTGAGGGTCTCGAAGGCTTGCAGCACCTCCTCCATTGTCCGGAGGTTTCTCAGTGGTGGGGTTCCATTTCCCTCACTGTTATCTGTTGACCCTGCCATGGGGGAGTAGCGGACTGTTCGGACCGCGGAATCGGAAGGACTGTCGGACCTTGTAACTTCGACACTGAAAAGGCGGCTCCCGGGTACTCTCAACCACTCTCAGTTCGCTGGAGGGGGTGACGGGTAAGGTTTAGACACGGGAAGGCCTTTTGGATAAAAGGGGAGAAAGCTCATGTGACATGCAGTTTTAGCCTTTATTTATTATTATTTATTTATTTGTTGTTTTAATTTACTTAAAACAGTGTTTTCTCAGAATCCTAGGTAGGTTGGAAAAGATTGCTCTTCTTTTTCGCAACTATGCTAGATCCTGGGTCAGTGGAGACCATCTGTGCGGCTATAAGCCCCTCATTTTGCACCTGTATTTCGACATCCCGGGGTGGACAGCCCCGGGCAAGGGTCCTATAGGGCAAGCGGTTTCCACCGGCCTAAAAGAAAAATTGAACCTAAGGACCGAGCCTGTCATGTTCGTTTTAATGCGTTGGCCATGTGAATAGTGAGCCGAGCCGGCACCTGAGTCAAGATCTGGTCAAGAGTTCGGCATGACCTTTCTTTACCTTGCTTGCGCAAGGGATCTGTGACGTTAGGCGTTGGTTAGGTCATATCGTCATGGCTGAAGTATTAAAGGCTTGATGACGTGGTGTCATGTAGGCATGGATGTATATCCTGGACGGAACATTGTCTGGGTGTAGCTCCGGAAATCAAGATCAGGTCAAGATTTTAGCATGACCTTTCATCACTTTGCTTGCGCAAGGGATCTTGAGTTCCGAGCCTTGACTCAGAAAATGGCCGGCATGGGATATGTATCCAGGCTTGTATGACACGGACTGGGTAAAAACCAACCGAGTCTGGACAGAGTGTGACTCAAGACTCAAACGTGTAGGGTTTACGCTTGGTTAGGATGGGATGTTTGGAATGATCCCGTGCACATCCAAGAGGCCTAGGAAGACCAAACGGACTGCAAATGAGACCACCCCGGGTTGAGGGTTGTAGTGTGCAGTGTATTCGAGGCAGCAGTGTGCGTAGCGTGCGGTGTACCGAGGCAGTAGTGCGAGTAGTGTGCGGTCGCTAAAATTCTTTTTCTGAGTAAAACAGAAGTTTTTTGAAGAATTTTAAATGTATGTACACAGATGTATATTGATGCATTTTTTGTATTTTTTTTTTGTAAAATAAAAAGTAAAGCACATGCACACACACACAACAGTTAAAGAAAGGGGTAAAATGAAAGTTTGACCCTCATCATCGTTTTAAAAATCTTTTGTTTTGTTTAAAATTTTTTAAAACAAAATATCCCCAGCGGAGTCGCCAACTGAAATTACCCGGATCCGAGAGGCAGCGCAATCGCGCCCCGACATCTGGCATTTCCGCTTTGCAGCGTTGTTGGTGGAGGTGTCTCGCTGTGTTTTGCTTTGTAGAGTCGCCACGCCATTTTTATTAAGCACAAAACATTGAAAAAGGGCATCAGTTTAAAAAACTGGTTTTTGTGTGATGAGATTTTGTGTTCGGAGGTCAGGTTACTCCTCGGGAAGATAATATTAGAATATTAGAGCTCACCTGAGTCGCCTCATAAAAACGAGTCTTTCGGTACCCCTTATTCTTTCTTTAACTATTGTGTGTGTGTGTGTGTGCTTTTAAAAATGCATGCTGCATCGGATGTCTACATTGTACACTGCGTATTGAAATGTATTGAAATAGTATAGGAAGGAAGCCTTCCCAATATTGGTTCGTGTCTGTCTTCCGCTGGGAAATAGTGTTTGAGGATGGAATAGTGTTCTGGGATAGACCGGGATTGCTTCGGTATGTGCCGGTTGTCTGCGGGCAGAGTTTCGGCGTGCGTTGGGATCGTCGGTTGCGTTCGGGCAGAGGTTCGACGGGCGTTGGGATCGCACAGATCGTTCGGCCAGAGGTTCGACGTGCGTTAGGATCGCAGGGATCGTTCGGGCAGAGGTTCGGCGCACGTTGGGATCGCAGGGATCATTCGGGCAGAGGTTCGGCGTGCGTTGGGATCGCAGGGATCGTTCGGGCAGAGGTTCGACGTGTGTTGGTCCCTAAGGTGGCAACAAGGGTGAAAATACAGCTAGAGGGGGGGGTGAATAGCTGTTACAAATTTTTTTGCCCTCGATTTAAAACTAAACCTCCACGCTTACAAAACCTCTTGCAGTGTGTAAGAAACTACAAGTAGAGTTGTAAAATGCACAGCTGAATATTTGAAGATACAAGCGGTTTTGAGGGGCGGTTTTGATAAGCGATTTTAGTGCAATTTTCTGAGCAATTGTAAAACTGAAAGTGAGGTTTGACAATGTTAACTCCAAACACAATTTCACAATAATGGATATCTAAATAAAGATCAAACAGAGAGAAATGTAGATAATCAGTAAGCACAAGAAATATAAATGCAGAAAGTAAGAACACAATATTTGGAGTGGTTCAATCGATAAACGATCTACGTCCACTACCAAGATGGTTAGTCTTGGATTTCTAAGAGAGATTTTATATTGAGTATGAGAGATTACAAAGTACAATAAGTAATACTCAGATCTAAAATCTTTTCTATGAAGAACAAATCCTAAGACTATAACCAGTGTATCTCAAATGATTAATCTATGTGATTAAACAAGTGAGGTATGTGTGTGAGAACAAGATCAAGGCTCTTTAAATCTTTGAGATGTAGAGCACAATAATTCTTGATGTGTTAAGGCTTGATTTCTGGGATGGGGAATATTTCTTGAAGTATGAAGATGAAGATTCAAAGGGTTGAATAATTTCTGGGCAGAGCTTCAGCTTCTATGAACACAGCACTTCTCAATTTTTCAAGCAATCTTCAAATGGTGAAGATTGGGGGTATTTATACCCAAGCATCCAAGATATAGCCGTTGGACACACCTGTTGTAAGGACAATCCTTGATGCTTTCCCATTGGTCCACAGCAACCACTTTTGTCCTTTGGAACTGTTGTTGCAAGAAAAGCTGATCAGGCTCCAGCTGCAAGCAATGAGGTTTGGACACCTGTCACCTTTTCAAGTTCCTTGCAGATCTTGTCTGAAAAGTAGTCACGTGACAAGATATGGTTGTTGACATTTGATATTGCTGACGTGGATTCCAACGGTCAATGAGGTTCACTTCAAGTCTCCAATCTGGTGAGAAGCGGTTGACATGTAAGCGATTCACCAGGGGAGGATTTCCATATGTACGGTTTGCACATTGGAGTTCAAGCGGTTTCAGACTGAGGAGTTCACAAGGTAGTTAGCTTGGAGCGGTTCTACCAAGCGGTTTGATGAAGCGGTTCTGAAACACTTGAACTGCAATCCTTAGATCCAATGAGTCTTGTGCCAGTCTTCAAGTCTAAATTTAACCTATTCTATAAAATGGACTTAGCTAAAAAATTGAAGTCTAAGCTTCATTACATAGGGTCCTAAAGTCCTTAAAATAGACAGGAGGTTATGGTATCAATCAAATCTAATACAAAATAGGAGGGTTAAAATATGCATACCCAACAATCTCTCCCTATTTGATTGATGCCATTACCTACTACAGCAAAAGCAAACATTGTAATTGGTAAAAACATGTCCATAGGAATAAACATGGTAAGTCATGTCCCAAGTCAATGCACACACTTAGCTTAAGCTATAGATTTCTATACTATCTGAAAGATGAGAACTTACAATTTTTAAAGTATAGAAATGCATTCAGTGCACTTGAAAAGTATGAGTTTAAGTATAAAGTGTAGTTTAAACTGAATGTTTAAACATCAATTCAAATGAATGATTTTTAAGTTGAAAAATATTTGAATGAGGTTTAAAAACCTTAAGCGGTTTCATTGTTCTACAAACAAGCGGTTTGATATGAACAAGATTTTGGAACCATGATGCAATTTCCATTAATTCCTCAAGTGATTACAAAACAGGAATGAAAGAAAATTACAGGGTTACAAAAACAAAAAATAAAAAAAAGTTGGACAAGAAAAAATACAAGGAGAGTGCGGTCCAACTTACAAAAGCGGTTTCAAAAACAATAAGGAGAAGCGGTTTACTGCTGGGCCGGCTTGTTGACTTCATGTTCTGCTCCATTGGTCCCAGTTCTAGATTGTTCAGGTGCAAACGCTTTCCTTAATCTCCTTGCTTCCTCTGCGGTTCTGGTAAGGGTAGCTTCAAGCTTCTTCAAGGCATTCACAGAATGGGCAGAAGTGGAATTGGTGGCACCAACCGCTTTGGTGTTTTCCACAAGATTATCTCTGATAGTATCAAGCTGAACATGGTGGGATGAATATAGGGAATTGAAAATAGTATGCACTTCCTCCTGTACAGCAGCGGTTTGGACTTGGATAGCTTGTTCCATTGGCTCAAGGTTAATGGTAACTTTCAGAGAGGATTTCAAGTTATGGATTTCAGCTTCAATTTTGGAGTTGAATCCAATCTTCAAGTTGTCTAGGCGTTCAGCGAATTCATCTTGAATTTCCTTCAACTTGGCCATGGAAGCATCTCCAACACAGTCCAGATTTACCTTGGAGTCCACCTTGGATACATCAATTTGTTCCAAGACTTCTTCACGCAGAGAATCCAAAGCGGTTTGGACAATTTGAGCCTGCTGCGGTCTGGAGTCAAGGAAACTGAGAAATTTCTTACCTAGCTCCCCAAGATCCTTCTCTAAGGAATTGCAGATTTTATCTCCAAATTTATCCAGGGTTTTATCCACCTCAGCCACGGATGCCTTATCTCCCAGGGCTTTGGACATTCCTTCTTCAACGGCAGATCTGATAAAGGAGGCGGTTTGATCATCTGGAGCGGTTGAGGAGGATGGAGCGGTTGGGATTGCTGTAGATCTCTCCCCCTTAATGGCATCAAGCAAAGAGGATTTAATAGCTGCCATCTCAAGGGAGTGAGATTCTACCTTGGCTTGGAGAGAGCGGTTGGATTCAATGAGAGAGGCATTGGAAGCGGTTAAGGAAATGACATGGCCTTGGTTGATTACCAATTGGCCTTGGATGAGGTTAAGGGTTTGGAGTATTTGGGAGTATTCAGAGGGAGGGGCGGTTGAGGTGGAATCGGTTTGGAAAGTAGGAGGCGGTTGGAAGTGGGTATGTTCAGGGGTGGTTTGGGTTTGGGGAGGTATGTTTGGAGGAGGGGATTGCTGTCTTAGGGGTGAGTTTTGAGGGGTTAAGGATTTGGCAGGAGAGTTTGATTTGGAGCGGTTAGGTGTAGGGAAATTGGTAGGTGTTGGATCTTCTCTAATGGATTTGGATTTGGCATGTCCAGCAGAGGGCTTGGATTGCCATTGTTGATAGGCATGTGATTGTGTAGGGGTTTGGTTGGAGTGTTGTGAGTTTATGGAATGGGAATGTTGGGGTAAGTTATATGGGGATTGAGAAGATAAGGGTGAGAGGGATTTTCTGGGGGAAGGTGAAGGTGAGTTTTGAGGTGATGGTGGAGGAGAATTTTGAGGAGTTGGAGGGAGGGAATTTCTAGGAGGTGAAGGAGAGGGTGAGGGTTGTGCAGGTTTGCTTTTTCTGAAGGTTTTCTTTTTGGCCATCATCTTCCTTCTCTTCTGAGGTTTCTCCCCCTGAGTTGGTGTGATTTTGATAGGGGAAGGAGTTTTGGATTTGGAAGGGGATTTGGAAGGTGATTTGTTGGGAGATTGGACTGGGGATTGGGTTGGTGATTGGACAGGAGATGTATGAGAGGTGAAGGAGAGGGTGAGGGTTGTGCAGGTTTGACTTTTCTTCTATATACTTTCATTTGTTTAGTTTTTTTTTTAATCTTTTTTTGTATAACTTTTTCTAAAAAAAAACTACTAATTAAAAAAGGCTAAAATAATATTTTCTAATCAATAAAAAATTAAAAAAAATTAAAAAATAAATATAGGGTAGTTCGTCCCTCTTTTGACTTTTCTTCTATATACTTTCATTTGTTTAGTTTTTTTTCTATCTTTTTTTATATAACTTTTTCTAAAAAAAAAAGTAATTAACAAAGGCTAAAATATTATTTTCTAGTCAATAAAAATTTTAAAAAAATTAAAAAATAAATTTTGGGTAGTCCGTCCCTCTTTAGACTTTTCTTCTATATACTTTCATTTGTTTAGGTTTTTTTCGATCTTTTTTGTATAACTTTTTCTAAAAAGAAAACCCTTAATTAATAAAGGCTAAAATATTATTTTCTAGTAAATAAAAATTTTTAAAAAAATTGAAAAAATAAATATAGGGTAGTCCGTCCCTCTTTTGACTTTTCTTCTTATACTTTCATTGGTTTAGTTTTTTTTCTATCTTTTTTTATATAACTTTTTCTAAAAAAACCACTAATTAAGAAAGGCTAAAATATTATTTTCTAGTCAATATTTTTTTTAAAAAAAAATTAAAAAATAAATATAGGGTAGTCCGTCCCTCTTTTGACTTTTCTTCTATATACTTTCATTTGTTTAGTTTTTTTTTCGATCTTTTTTTTTTGTATAACTTTATCTAAAAAAAACCCGTAATTAACAAAGGCTAAAATTTTATTTTCTAGTAAATAATTTTTTAAAAAAAATTAAAAAATAAATATAGGGTAGTCCGTCCCTCTTTTGACTTTTCTTCTTATACTTTCATTTGTTTAGTTTTTTTTTCTATCTTTTTTTGTATAACTTTATCTAAAAAAAACCACTAATTAACGAAGGCTAAAACATTATTTTCTAGACAATAAAAAATTAAAAATAAATAAAAAAATAAATATAGTGTAGTCCGTCCCTCTTTTGACTTTTCTTCTATATACTTTCATTTGTTTAGTTTTTTTTATATCTTTTTTGTATAACTTTTTCTAAAAAAAAAACACTAATTAAAAAAGGCTAAAATATTATTTTCTATTCAATAAAAAAATTTAAAAAATTAAAAAATAAATATAGGGTAGTCCGTCCCTCTTTTGACTTTTCTTCTATATACTTTAATTTGTTTAGTTTTTTTTCTATCATTTTTTGTATAACTTTTTCTAAAAAAAACACTAATTAAAAAAGGCTAAAATATTATTTTCTAGTCAATAAAAATTTTAAAAAAAAATAAAATAAATATAGGGTAGTCCGTCCCTCTTTTGACTTTTTTTTCTATATACTTTCATTTGTTTAGTTTTTTTCTATCTTTTTTTGTTTAACTTTTTCTATAAAAAACCACTAATTAACAAAGGCTAAAATATTATTTTCTATTCAATAAAAAATTCAAAAAAATTAGAAAATAAATATAGGATAGTCCGTCCCTCTTTTGACTTTTCTTCTATATACTTTCATTTGTTTAGTTTTTTTTCTATCTTTTTTTATATAAATTTTTCTAAAAAAAAAAAAAAACCACTAATTAAAAAAGGCTAAAATATTATTTTCTTGTCAATAAAAAATTAAAAAAAAAAATTAAAAAATAAATATAGGGTAGTCCGTCCCTCTTTTGACTTTTCTTCTATATACTTTCATTTGTTTAGTTTTTTTTTTTAATCTTTTTTTGTATAACTTTTTCTAAAAAAAAACTACTAATTAAAAAAGGCTAAAATAATATTTTCTAATCAATAAAAAATTAAAAAAAATTAAAAAATAAATATAGGGTAGTTCGTCCCTCTTTTGACTTTTCTTCTATATACTTTCATTTGTTTAGTTTTTTTTCTATCTTTTTTTATATAACTTTTTCTAAAAAAAAAAAGTAATTAACAAAGGCTAAAATATTATTTTCTAGTCAATAAAAATTTTAAAAAAATTAAAAAATAAATTTAGGGTAGTCCGTCCCTCTTTTGACTTTTCTTCTATATACTTTCATTTGTTTAGTTTTTTTTCTATCTTTTTTTGGATAACTTTTTCTAAAAAAAATCACTAAATAACAAAGGCTAAAATATTATTTTCTAGTCAATAATTTTTTAAAAAAAAATTAAAAAATAAATATAGGGTAGTCCATCCCTCTTTTGACTTTTCTTCTATATACTTTCATTTGTTTAGTTTTTTTTTCGATCTTTTTTTGTATAACTTTTTCTAAAAAAACCCGTAATTAAAAAAGGATAAAATATTATTTTCTATAAATAATTTTTTTAAAAAAATTTAAAAAATAAATATAGGGTAGTCCGTTCCTCTTTTCACTTTTCTTCTTATACTTTCATTTGTTTAGTTTTTTTTCTATATTTTTTTATAAAACTTTTTCTAAAAAAAACCACTAATTAAAAATGGCTAAAATATTATTTTCTAGTCAATAAAATTTTTTTAAAAAATTAAAAAATAAATATAGGGTAGTCCGTCCCTCTTTTGACTTTTCTTCTATATACTTTCATTTGTTTAGTTTTTTTTCTATCTTTTTTTGGATAACTTTTTCTAAAAAAAATCACTAAATAACAAAGGCTAAAATATTATTTTCTAGTCAATAAAATTTTTTTAAAAAATTAAAAAATAAATATAGGGTAGTCCGTTCCTCTTTTCACTTTTCTTCTTATACTTTCATTTGTTTAGTTTTTTTTCTATCTTTTTTTATATAACTTTTTCTAAAAAAAACCACTAATTAACAATGGCTAAAATATTATTTTCTAGTCAATAAATTTTTTTAAAAAAATTAAAAAATAAATATAGGGTAGTCCGTCCCTCTTTTGACTTTTCTTCTATATACTTTCATTTGGTTAGTTTTTTTTCTATCTTTTTTTGTATAACTTTTTCTAAAAAAAAACTACTAATTAAAAAAGGCTAAAATAATATTTTCTAATCAATAAAAAATTAAAAAATAAATATAGGGTAGTTCGTCCCTCTTTTGACTTTTCTTCTATATACTTTCATTTGTTTAGTTTTTTTTCTATCTTTTTTTATATAACTTTTTCTAAAAAAAAAAAGTAATTAACAAAGGCTAAAATATTATTTTCTCGTCTATAAAAATTTTAAAAAAATTAAAAAATAAATTTAGGGTAGTCCGTCCCTCTTTTGACTTTTCTTCTATATACTTTCATTTGTTTAGTTTTTTTTCTATCTTTTTGTATAACTTTTTCTAAAAAAAAACCCGTAATTAACAAAGGCTAAAATATTTTCTAGTCAATAAAAAATTTTAAAAAAATTAAAAAATAAATATAGGGTAGTCCGTCCCTCTTTTGACTTTTCTTCTTATACTTTCATTTGTTTAGTTTTTTTTCTATCTTTTTTTATATAACTTTTTCTAAAAAAACCACTAATTAAGAAAGGCTAAAATATTATTTTCTAGTCAATAATTTTTTTTAAAAAAAATTAAAAAATAAATATAGGGTAGTCCGTCCCTCTTTTGACTTTTCTTCTATATACTTTCATTTGTTTAGTTTTTTTTTCGATCTTTTTTTGTATAACTTTTTCTAAAAAACCCGTAATTAACAAAGGCTAAAATATTATTTTCTAGTAAATAATTTTTTAAAAAAAAATTAAAAAATAAATATAGGGTATTCCGTCCCTCTTTTGACTTTTCTTCTTATACTTTCGTTTGTTTAGTTTTTTTTTCTATATTTTTTTGTATAACTTTATCTAAAAAAAACCACTAATTAACAAAGGCTAAAACATTATTTTCAAGTCAATTAAAAATTAAAAATAAATTAAAAAATAAATATAGAGTAGTCCGTCCCTCTTTTGACTTTTCTTCTATATACTTTCATTTGTTTAGCTTTTTTTCTATCTTTTTTGTATAACTTTTTCCAAAAAAAAACCACTAATTAACAAAGGCTAAAATATTATTTTCTATTCAATAAAAAATTAAAAAAAAATTAAAAAATAAATATAGGGTAGTCCGTCCCTCTTTTGACTTTTCTTCTATATACTTTAATTTGTTTAGTTTTTTTTCTATCATTTTTTGTATAACTTTTTCTAAAAAAACACTAATTAAAAAAGGCTAAAATATTATTTTCTAGTCAATAAAAATTTAAAAAATATAAAATAAATATAGGGTAGTCCGTCCCTCTTTTGACTTTTTTCTATATACTTTCATTTGTTTAGTTTTTTTCTATCTTTTTTGTTTAACTTTTCTATAAAAAACCACTAATTAACAAAGGCTAAAATATTATTTTCTATTCAATAAAAAATTCAAAAAAATTAGAAAATAAATATAGGATAGTCCGTCCCTCTTTTGACTTTTCTTCTATATACTTTCATTTGTTTAGTTTTTTTTCTATCTTTTTTTATATAACTTTTTCTAAAAAAAAAAAAACCACTAATTAAAAAAGGCTAAAATATTATTTTCTTGTCAATAAAAAATTAAAAAAAATTAAAAAATAAATATAGGGTAGTCCGTCCCTCTTTTGACTTTTCTTCTATATACTTTCGTTTGTTTAGTTTTTTTAATCTTTTTGAATAACTTTTTCTAAAAAAAACTACTAATTAAAAAAGGCTAAAATAATATTTTCTAATCAATAAAAATTAAAAAATTAAAAAATAAATATAGGGTAGTTCGTCCCTCTTTTGACTTTTCTTCTATATACTTTCATTTGTTTAGTTTTTTTTCTATCTTTTTTTATATAACTTTTTCTAAATAAAAACAGTAATTAACAAAGGCTAAAATATTATTTTCTAGTCAATAAAAATTTACATAAAAATAAAAAATAAATTTAGGGTAGTCCGTCCCTCTTTTGACTTTTCTTCTATATACTTTCATTTGTTTAGTTTTTTTCTATCTTTTTTGGCATAACTTTTTCTAAAAAAAAATCACTAATTAACAAAGGATAAAATATTATTTTCTAGTCAATAAAAAATTTAAAAAAATTAAAAAATAAATATAGGGTAGTCCATCCCTCTTTTGACTTTTCTTCTATATACTTTCATTTGTTTAGTTTTTTTTTCGATCTTTTTTTGTATAACTTTTTCTAAAAAAAACCTGTAATTAAAAAAGGATAAAATATTATTTTCTATAAATAAATTTTTTTAAAAAAATTAAAAAATAAATATAGGGTAGTCCGTTCCTCTTTTCACTTTTCTTCTTATACTTTCATTTGTTTAGTTTTTTTCTATCTTTTTTACATAACTTTTTCTAAAAAAAACCACTAATTAAAAAAGGCTAAAATATTATTTTCTAGTCAATAAAAAATTTTTTAAAAATAAAAAATAAATATAGGGTAGTCTGTCCCTCTTTTGACTTTTCTTCTATATACTTTCATTTGTTTAGTTTTTTCTATCTTTTTGATAACTTTTTCTAAAAAAATCACTAAATAACAAAAGGCTAAAATATTATTTTCTAGTCAATAAAAAATTTTTAAAAAAAATTAAAAAATAAATATAGGGTAGTCCGTTCCTCTTTTCACTTTTCTTCTTATACTTTCATTTGTTTAGTTTTTTTTCTATCTTTTTTTATATAACTTTTTCTAAAAAAAACCACTAATTAACAATGGCTAAAATATTATTTTCTAGTCAATAAATTTTTTTAAAAAAATTAAAAAATAAATATAGGGTAGTCCGTCCCTCTTTTGACTTTTCTTCTATATACTTTCATTTGGTTAGTTTTTTTTCTATCTTTTTTTGTATAACTTTTTCTAAAAAAAAACTACTAATTAAAAAAGGCTAAAATAATATTTTCTAATCAATAAAAAATTAAAAAATAAATATAGGGTAGTTCGTCCCTCTTTTGACTTTTCTTCTATATACTTTCATTTGTTTAGTTTTTTTTCTATCTTTTTTTATATAACTTTTTCTAAAAAAAAAAAGTAATTAACAAAGGCTAAAATATTATTTTCTCGTCTATAAAAATTTTAAAAAAATTAAAAAATAAATTTAGGGTAGTCCGTCCCTCTTTTGACTTTTCTTCTATATACTTTCATTTGTTTAGTTTTTTTTTCGATCTTTTTTGTATAACTTTTTCTAAAAAAAAACCCGTAATTAACAAAGGCTAAAATATTTTCTAGTCAATAAAAAATTTTAAAAAAATTAAAAAATAAATATAGGGTAGTCCGTCCCTCTTTTGACTTTTCTTCTATATACTTTCATTTGTTTAGTTTTTTTCTATCTTTTTTATATAACTTTTTCTAAAAAACCACTAATTAACATAGGCTAAAATATTATTTTCTAGTCAAATTTTTTTTAAAAAAATAAAATAAAATAAATATAGGGTAGTCCGTCCCTCTTTTGACTTTTCTTCTATATACTTTCATTTGTTTAGTTTTTTTTTCGATCTTTTTTTTTGTATAACTTTATCTAAAAAAAAACCCGTAATTAACAAAGGCTAAAATATTATTTTCTAGTAAATAATTTTTTAAAAAAAAATTAAAAAATAAATATAGGGTATTCCGTCCCTCTTTTGACTTTTCTTCTTATACTTTCGTTTGTTTAGTTTTTTTTTCTATATTTTTTTGTATAACTTTATCTAAAAAAAACCACTAATTAACAAAGGCTAAAACATTATTTTCAAGTCAATTAAAAATTAAAAATAAATTAAAAAATAAATATAGTGTAGTCCGTCCCTCTTTTGACTTTTCTTCTATATACTTTCATTTGTTTAGTTTTTTTTCTATCTTTTTTGTATAACTTTTTCTAAAAAAAAACACTAATTAAAAAGGCTAAAATATTATTTTCTATTCAATAAAAAAATTTAAAAAATTAAAAAATAAATATAGGGTAGTCCGTCCCTCTTTTGACTTTTCTTCTATATACTTTAATTTGTTTAGTTTTTTTTCTATCATTTTTTGTATAACTTTTTCTAAAAAAACACTAATTAAAAAAGGCTAAAATATTATTTTCTAGCCAATAAAAATTTAAAAAAAAATAAAATAAATATAGGGTAGTCCGTCCCTCTTTTGACTTTTTTTCTATATACTTTCATTTGTTTAGTTTTTTTCTATCTTTTTTTGTTTAACTTTTTCTATAAAAAACCACTAATTAACAAAGGCTAAAATATTATTTTCTATTCAATAAAAAATTCAAAAAAATTAGAAAATAAATATAGGATAGTCCGTCCCTCTTTTGACTTTTCTTCTATATACTTTCATTTGTTTAGTTTTTTTTCTATCTTTTTTTATATAACTTTTTCTAAAAAAAAAAAACCACTAATTAAAAAAGGCTAAAATATTATTTTCTTGTCAATAAAAAATTAAAAAAAAAATTAAAAAATAAATATAGGGTAGTCCGTCCCTCTTTTGACTTTTCTTCTATATACTTTCATTTGTTTAGTTTTTTTTTTAATCTTTTTTTGTATAACTTTTTCTAAAAAAAAACTACTAATTAAAAAAGGCTAAAATAATATTTTCTAATCAATAAAAAATTAAAAATAAATTAAAAAATAAATATAGGGTAGTTCGTCCCTCTTTTGACTTTTCTTCTATATACTTTCATTTGTTTAGTTTTTTTTCTATCTTTTTTTATATAACTTTTTCTAAAAAAAAAGTAATTAACAAAGGCTAAAATATTATTTTCTAGTCAATAAAAATTTTTAAAAAATTAAAAAATAAATTTAGGGTAGTCCGTCCCTCTTTTGACTTTTCTTCTATATACTTTCATTTGTTTAGTTTTTTTTCTATCTTTTTTTGGATAACTTTTTCTAAAAAAAATCACTAAATAACAAAGGCTAAAATATTATTTTCTAGTCAATAATTTTTTTAAAAAAAATTAAAAAATAAATATAGGGTAGTCCATCCCTCTTTTGACTTTTCTTCTATATACTTTCATTTGTTTAGTTTTTTTTTCGATATTTTTTTGTATAACTTTTTCTAAAAAAAAACCGTAATTAAAAAAGGATAAAATATTATTTTCTATAAATAATTTTTTTAAAAAAAATTAAAAAATAAATATAGGGTAGTCCGTTCCTCTTTTCACTTTTCTTCTTATACTTTCATTTGTTTAGTTTTTTTTCTATATTTTTTTATAAAACTTTTTCTAAAAAAACCACTAATTAAAAATGGCTAAAATATTATTTTCTAGTCAATAAAATTTTTTTAAAAAATTAAAAAATAAATATAGGGTAGTCCGTCCCTCTTTTGACTTTTCTTCTATATACTTTCATTTGTTTAGTTTTTTTTCTATCTTTTTTTGGATAACTTTTTCTTAAAAAAATCACTAAATAACAAAGGCTAAAATATTATTTTCTAGTCAATAAAATTTTTTTAAAAAATTAAAAAATAAATATAGGGTAGTCCGTTCCTCTTTTCACTTTTCTTCTTATACTTTCATTTGTTTAGTTTTTTTTTCTATCTTTTTTTATATAACTTTTTCTAAAAAAAACCACTAATTAACAATGGCTAAAATATTATTTTCTAGTCAATAAAATTTTTTTAAAAAATTAAAAAATAAATATAGGGTAGTCCGTCCCTCTTTTGACTTTTCTTCTATATACTTTCAATTGTTTAGTTTTTTTTCTATCTTTTTTTGTATAACTTTTTCTAAAAAAAAACTACTAATTAAAAAAGGCTAAAATAATATTTTCTAATCAATAAAAAATTAAAAAATAAATATAGGGTAGTTCGTCCCTCTTTTTACTTTTCTTCTATATACTTTCATTTGTTTAGTTTTTTTTCTATCTTTTTTTATATAACTTTTTCTAAAAAAAAAAGTAATTAACAAAGGCTAAAATATTATTTTCTAGTCAATAAAAATTTTAAAAAAATTAAAAAATAAATTTAGGGTAGTCCGTCCCTCTTTTGACTTTTCTTCTATATACTTTCATTTGTTTAGTTTTTTTTTCGATCTTTTTTGTATAACTTTTTCTAAAAAAAAACCCGTAATTAACAAAGGCTAAAATATTTTCTAGTCAATAAAAAATTTTAAAAAAATTAAAAAATAAATATAGGGTAGTCCGTCCCTCTTTTGACTTTTCTTCTTATACTTTCATTTGTTTAGTTTTTTTTCTATCTTTTTTTATATAACTTTTTCTAAAAAAACCACTAATTAAGAAAGGCTAAAATATTATTTTCTAGTCAATAATTTTTTTTAAAAAAAATTAAAAAATAAATATAGGGTAGTCCGTCCCCTCTTTTGACTTTTCTTCTATATACTTTCATTTGTTTAGTTTTTTTTTCGATCTTTTTTTTTGTATAACTTTATCTAAAAAAAACCCGTAATTAACAAAGGCTAAAATATTATTTTCTAGTAAATAAATTTTTTTAAAAAAATTAAAAAATAAATATAGGGTAGTCCGTCCCTCTTTTGACTTTTCTTCTTATACTTTCATTTGTTTAGTTTTTTTTTCTATCTTTTTTTGTATAACTTTATCTAAAAAAAACCACTAATTAACAAAGGCTAAAACATTATTTTCAAGTCAATAAAAAATTAAAAATAAATTAAAAAATAAATATAGTGTAGTCCGTCCCTCTTTTGACTTTTCTTCTATATACTTTCATTTGTTTAGTTTTTTTTCTATCTTTTTTGTATAACTTTTTCTAAAAAAAAACACTAATTAAAAAGGCCAAAATATTATTTTCTATTCAATAAAAAAATTAAAAAATTAAAAAATAAATATAGGGTAGTCCGTCCCTCTTTTGACTTTTCTTCTATATACTTTCATTTGTTTAGTTTTTTTTCTATCATTTTTTGTATAACTTTTTCTAAAAAAAACACTAATTAAAAAAGGCTAAAATATTATTTTCTAGTCAATAAAAATTTTTTAAAAAAATAAAATAAATATAGGGTAGTCCGTCCCTCTTTTGACTTTTTTTCTATATACTTTCATTTGTTTAGTTTTGAACATACCAAAAGTGTCGGATTGGGCCACGCAAGTAAAGCCCAGTTACATCCAGCTTTGATTATCACATTTTCAATAGGGCTGGCCCATTCATAGCAAGGCCCAAAGCCCATCTCAAGCGTCAGTCGACTAAGCCCATGGTCCGACCTATAGGTCCCGACCTAACTTAGTCCGACCTCATGATCCATGCTACAATTCGGGTACGAACCATGCTCTACCCGACAGTCAGGTCGACCATTCCACGAGTGGCGACCTCGACCTAAATTAACAAGTGACGACTTGACACTTGAAGGCGTGTTTGGTTTAACTATTCTCATAACCACGTCCCTACAAATCAGGGGACCGTTATAGACACGTTCCCATTACCAATAACCGCCGCTACAATCACGGAGCGCACTTCGCCTCTCCAAAAATACATCACTCTTGTCTATAAATACTTCATCACTATCAACGGTGAAAGGTAACTGCCATTTTGTTATCAGAATTCATTATTCTATACATTTTGAGCTATATACAACTGTGATCTTACTCACGCCCGAGCGTCTTCGCCGAGACACATCCGGCTAGTCGTGGGTTCTGTTTTTGTGTCAAGGAGCCAGTGATCACCCCGCCACGTGGAGGAAGATTGATAAGCACAATTCCTGCAAAGATCGGCTTGGTTCCATCACTGAATCGTGCTTCAACTTGACCTTAAAATTTTCAACAACCTACAACAATGGTGACTTTGACGGACACGTATCGAGGCTTCACTTGGGCATGAAGAAGTGAACAACAACAACAACACTAATGCAAATGCAAATGCTGAAAACTTGAATTTGCCTCCTCCCCCACCAAACCGTCCTCATGGTAGAGCCACGCGCTCTACCAGAGTCTGCTGGATGGCAGGGCTTCGCTCGACACAAGGAGAGGCAAAAGGCACATGGATGTGCAAGGAGCTCCACCCCCTAAACGTCCAACTGCTCAGGTGAACGTTGGAAACAGGGCAGGTCCCTCCACCAACCCTATGAGCAAGAAGGAGATGATGTTAGAAAGGGCCCAGATTTTGGCTGACTTAATAGCTATGGAAGAGGCAGAGCAGGCCGATGTACGCTCTGAAAGAATGGATCGTACTCAGGTCTCTAATGGACAACAGGCTAGGAGTATGAGGCCAAATGAAGGTGTGGGCGGAGAATGGAGACAACAGGATAGTTCGTAGAGCCCCTACTATCGTACATGTGCCGAGTAACGACCTAAGGGCCACTCAATAGGAACAGGGAGCAGGAGGCTCTATCCGATTTGAGGACTCGCCTAACGACCAACGTAAATGTGCATGTTTCTCACCGAACGCAAAGATCGGGATCTCAAAGAGACAGAATGGGCGCAGGTCGCCTATAAGAGAGGAGAGGCGCAGTCGCCACTCCCGGATATGACAGCGCAGTCGCCATCTCGTTGCCGAGAGGCGCAGTCGCCTCAAAGAAGTAACAGGCATAGATCCCCGCCGGATCGAGAGAGGGACAATTCCCATAGAGACAGGAGGAGTAGCAGTGTGTCACTCCACCCGTGAGTGAGGGCCAGAGATCGAATGCTGCTCCCCCTCCAGGAGATGGAAGACCCGACGCTAGGGAATGGTTAATGATGAAGAAGACGTTCCAACAATGGGAGGAGGAGAGGAAAAAGGAGACCGGAAAGGTTGAACGAGTTGATTTCACCCTTCGACCTCTAGCGAAGGGGATCAGAGACAGTCGACCTCCCCCAACTTTCAGGTTGCCTCCTCTGAGAAATATTCAGGATCCACTAATGCGAAAAGTCACATACAACATTTGGAGGCCACTATGTGCTTTGTCGCCAATGAAGATGACAACATGTGTAAAGCCCTCCTAAGCACCCTTACTGGGGCAGCCTTAACTTGGTTCAATGGTTTGGCTGCTGATAGCATCACCACTGGGCGAGCTTCGGGACAAAGTTCTTAGATCGCTTCTCGACCGCAGAGCTCGGAAGACGACTGTCACAGACCTGAATAACTTGGTGCAGGCGCAGAATGAAAGCACGATGAGCTACTTCAACAAGTTCAAAGAAATGGTGGACAAGATAGAGGAGGACTTCACTGATAGGGAAGTCATCAACTGCTTCCGAAACGGTATTTCCTCGTGGGGCATGGATTATGAGCTTACGGTTACAGACAGTGACAACTCGACAAGAGTTGTTCGAGAAGGTATACAATGTCGCTCTTGCTGAGGAGAGGAAGGAGAAAAAGAATGGTAAAAGCCCCAAGGTGGAGGTCGCTGACGATAAAAAGGACTCCAACAAGAATGGGGGGAACAATAAAAATGGAAAGAACAGAACTAGGGCGACAGAGAAGGTGCCCGAAGCTTTCACTCCCCTCACGGTGAGTCGAACTGAGATTTTAAATCTTTGTCGAGCCGGCTCCTCCGGTCCCAATGAATCCAGGCAACAAGTTTAGGCGGGACAACAAATAAGTACTGCGACTACCACAAAGACACCGGGTCATCTCATGAGAGGATTGCTTGGGATTAAAGCGTATCATCCAGAGAATGGTCGACTGTGGGAGACTCGAAGCTTATGTGAAGAGACCTCAAGGCGGGGAGGTGAGCAACAGCAGGTGGGCAACAAGGACCTAGGCAACCTTAGATCGAACACGGGGGTCATTCTGAACAAGCAAGCAACACGGCCATCAAGCACAAGATATTCCAGCTCAATAAGGCCCCACGTGCCTCCAAGGAGAGAAGTAAGAGATGAAGCAATCGAAGCTTCTACCCCATGAATTGGCAACCAATATGGCGGCTAGGGAGCAAGTTCTCGTCATCCTGTGTCTCATTGATGGATGTACGACGGCGGACTCTTAGTCGACACTCTGGGCCCGTAAGGATATTTTGTTTTATAAAACTTTCAAGGAGATGGGTCTTAATGATGAGCAAACTGGAGAGATATGATGGCAGGTTGGAGGGCTTCACCAACCACCGAGTTGATGCTAAAGGCCAGATAGTGCTCGACGTCGACCTAGGCCAAGACTCCCTCAGATTGTCTCGAAGGTACAATTTATCGTAATTGATGTAAATAGTGACTATGCCGCCATACTTGGAATTCCCGGACGGAGTCGCTCTTGGAATGGTAGCATCAATTCCTCACTACGGCGAGTAAAGTTCCCCACACTCTGGAGTGGGTTGCGTACAAGGCACACTCGTGCATATCCGGATCATGTTCTCGAGAGAAAGAAAGAAAAGGGAGCCGGAGATTGAGACCGCCGATGGTTACTTGAAGCCGTCTCGGTCCGCCACCAAGACTACCCGACTATCAACAATCACCGAGCGTGGTAGAGTCGACCTGTATCGCTCAAATGACGAGGTCATGCACAGTCGACACGTCACTCGAACACCACCGAGGTCGATCCGGATGTAGTTATGAGTCGATCAAGTCGTCATAGGTGACCTATGCCTCCGGATAGACAATAACTCTGGGGCCCCTACCAACGAGGTGCGAGACAAGCTCGATGATATGATAGCAGAGGAAGCTCGCATTTGGGAGCCGAAGAAAGACAAAAGGTCGTGGAAATCATAGTAGAAACTCTGCAGTTCGAGAGATGGACTGAGTTAGAAGTCAGAGATGAGCCGGAGTCAATCATCACCAACTCTTCCTACCCCAGACCAAAATTCAAATTGGAAACGGTTATCAGTTGAGGAGCGAGCGAGAAATCATCAAGCTACTCAAAGAAAGCAGTGATGTCTTCGCATGGAGAGTAGAAGACATGAGGGGAATCAAGGAGGAGGTCGCTGTTCATCGACTCGAAGTCAACCCGACCATTAAGCCTAGGCCCCAGAAATTGAGAAGTTTTGCTTGCGACAAGGAAGAAGCTATAAAAGCTGAGGTACAAAAACTTTTAAGTGCAGGTATAATCAAAGAGGCCGTTCATACAACCTGGCTGGCCAACGTGGTCATGGTGAAGAAATCAAACGGCAAATGGCGGATGTGTGTCGACTTCACCACTTTGAACCTTGCATGCCCAAAGGACAGTTATCCCTTCCCGGATCGACAATTTGGTGGATTCTATTGCTTTGGGCACTCCACCCTCAGTTTCCTCGACGCTTACTCGGGATACCACCAGATTAAGATGCACGAGGATGATATAGTCAAGACAGCATTTCAAGCAGCTGGAGGCATCTACTGCTACAATATGATGCCTTTCGGATTGAAGAATGCAGGAGCCACATATCAGAGGATGGTGAACAAGGTCTTTGCCTCACAGATTGGTCGAAATATGGAGGCCTACGTTGACGACATGGTCATTAAAACTAAGGCCGGGAGTCACGTGGTCGACTTAAAGGAGACATTCGCCAATCTACGAGCAAACGACATGAAACTCAACCCCAGTAAATGTGTGTTTGGAGTGGCGGTGGCAAGTTCTTGGGATTCATGGTATCTCGGAGGGGCATAGAAGCTAATCCGTAGAAGATAAAGGCTTTAGTCGACATGAAGGCTCCCACCCCTATCAAGGAGATGCAGCGACTTAATGGAAGGGTAGCAGCTCTTGGTCGCTTCATATCAAAGTCGGCGAAAGGTCTCTCCCCTTCTTCAAAGCATTGAGGGGACGAAAAGTTTTGAATGGACGACCGAATGTCATTCGTCGTTCCAACAATTGAAGGATTATCTTGCTACTCCACCTCTACTCGAGTAGCGACAATGACCGGTGAGACTTTATTTGTGTATCTATGTCAGGAGACAAGTCGATTCTTTGCAGTATTGATTAGAGAGGATGAGGAGCTTCAGAAGCCTGTGTATTATATCAGCAAAGCATTATCGGATGTGGAAAGCAGGTATTACAACGCTGAGAAAGTTGCTTATGCTCTAGTCGTAGCTTCAAGAAAGTTACGAGCTTATTTTCTAGCTCATCCAATCGTGGTTCTTACTAATGCACCTTTAAGAAAGATATTGCACAAGCTCGGAGAGTTCGAGTCGACTACTCAATTGGTCAATTGCCCTCACCGAATTTGACATTGAATATCGAGCCTCGAAAGGCGTTGAAGGCTCAAGCTCTAGGTGACTTCTTGGTCGAGCTTACGTTCACCAAGGAAGATGACGGCGGCGAGCTCCAAAAGAAAAGGTTAAAGGGAAAGAGCCGAGTCTCAGTCGCTATCGCCTACCCGACGATTGTTGGAAGGTGTATTCGGATGGGTCGGCGACCAAAAATGTTAGTGGAGCTGGAATTGTTTTGATCGAGTTGCAGTCCTGGAACCGTGTATGAGGAATCGCTAAGGTTCAAATTTGACGCTTCCCAACAACCAAGTGAATATGAAGCCTTGATTGCGGCTATCGAGTATGCCAAGTGTTTTGGAGCGACTAAGATCATGGCTTCTTGTGATTCGCGGTTGATAGTCAACCAGGTCGAGGCGAGTATGAGGTGCTCGGTGCCACATTGATCAAATCTTTGCGACCTGGTGAAAGAACTAATAAAGGACTTAGAATTAGGAGATTCAAAGGATTGGAAGAGAGGATAACGAGGTGGTGATCTCCTTTCGAAACTTGCTACTTCGGATGAGCCACATGGCGAGCCTATCTCCTTCCTCGAAAATCCAGCTTATGAGAGGGTAAAAATTCAGTGCATAGATGATCCCTCAAGAAATTGGACTCAGGAGAAATGTTGGATCGAGGAAATGAAAGCATACTTACAAAGTGGCGAGCTGCCAGAGGACGAGAGGAAGGCTCGAGCTATCAAAAAGAAAGCTCCGAGATATGTCATTCAAGGAGGCGACATTCAAGATCCTATACTCGGCCATTACTAAAGTGCATCCACCCTCAAGAGGTCGCCCTATTGATACATGAAGTACACAGTGGGATGCATGGTGGACACCGGGGGCCGGGACTCTTGCGACAAGTTAATCACTTTGGGATACTACGGCCACATATGAGAGGCGACACTCACAACTTTGTTCGACAATGTGATCAATGCCAAAGGTTTGCCAACTTACCTCACATGCCTACAACCGAGCGAGACTCCAGTAATGGTGCGGCTGGCCATTCGATATGTGGGGTGTCGACTTGATTGGGCCCTTCCCTCCCGCCCGAGGAAATTGCAAGTATGTGATCGTTGCTATAGATTACTTCACTAAATGGGTTGAGGCTAAACCATTAGCTCGCATCACGGAGGAGAATGCTATAAACTTCATTCATGATTTCATTTGGTGCCGATTTGGTTTTCCAAGAGCCATAGTATCCTGACAACGGACTACGGTTCTCAGAGCCTTCGAAGCGAGAAATGAATCGGGTAGGAATCAAGCATTGGCAATCTTCGTCGCATATCCTCAAGGAAATGGGCAGGCGAGGCGGCAAATAAGCTTGTTCTATCTTCGCTCAAGACGGGACTCGTAGGTCGACGTAACAATTGGTTGGACGAACTCCCCCTTGCTCTTTGGGCGGTTCGTACAACCACTCGGGGCCTACGGAAACCCCTTTCGCTCTCACATATGGGTCGAGGCCATGGCACCTGCGAGCTCGAGATTCCCTCTTTGCCCAGTGACTTTCTTCAATCGGGAGCAGAATGATACCAACGAGTTAATCGACTGGATCTAATCGACGAGAAACGAGAAACGGCCTACCTCCGAATGGTCAACTACAAACGGCGAACTAAGAGTTACCACGACAAGAAGGTCAAGGCAAGGTCATTCCGAGGTTGGAGATTACGTGTTGAGAAAGATTGAAGCAACGGGTAGAAGGACCCGGAGAACAAGCTATCTCCTAACTGGGAAGGTCCCTATGTAGTCGCTCGAGTCGTCAAGGAAGGAACTTACATGATAGCCCACCCGGAGGTGACGAGTTGAAACATCCTTGGCATGCTACTCACACGATCAAATATTACTTCTAGCTTTCGGTTTTCAAGTTCAAGTTTGTGTTAGTTCCAGTTTCAAGATGATGTAAGCATGTTTCCCAATTCAATAAAAAGTGCAGTTTATTCGATCAAACATAGCGTTACACCAATCCCAACGAGCTCGACTCTTAGTCAGCCTCGTCCTAATAAGCTCGATTCTTAATCAGCTTTGTTCATTTAACAAGTCCGACTCTTAGTCGACTTCGTTCTAACAAGCTCGACCCTTAGTCGAGTTTTAACAAGCTCGATTCTCAATCAGCTTTGTTTATTTAACAAGTCCGACTCTTAGTCGACTTCGTTCTAACAAGCTCGACCCTTAGTCAGCTTCGTTTTAACAAGCTCGATTCTCAATCAGCTTTGTTTATTTAACAAGTCCGACTCTTGGTCGACTTCGTTCTAACAACTCGACTCTTAGTCAGTGTGTTTAAATTAGCTCGACCCTTAGGTCAGCTTCAACTACGTAAGCAGGTTTTACTCATAGTCAATCTTGTTTACAAGAATGTCAACCAAGTTTGAGGTCGACTAAGTCAATACAGATCAAGTCACCTTTAAACTTAAATTGACTCATTTATATTATCTACATCTAGTTCGACATACAATATGGAATGAAAAGCATACAACATTCTGGAAGCAAAAGTCAGCTATGATAGAAATAAGTCTCCCAAAACGGGCTAAGACTTAAACAAAATTAATTTACAAAAATATTTTGCCTCCCAAAAAACTGGGCCAAGGCATTCGAATAATGTTAGATCAAAAAAGGCAAAAATTGTTTGGAACTTGTTCATTACAATGCTGCTTGAAATAATTTAAGAGGTCAGGTCGGCATTGGTCTGATCGTCGGTGGTAACTTGATCTTCAATCATAGGATCTTGATGTTGAGGGCTCAAGGGTTTACGGACTACGAATAGATTTGCTCATCTTGTTTCCATGGCTTCGGTATCGTCGAGTTACACAAAACCACATCAAAATTCCTGTCAAGAACAGGGGGAGCTTCCCACTTCTCGCAGTGATCCTCCTCATCCTCTTGAGCAATGAAAGCAAGATCATTTTCAAGATAAGGAACAAGCGAGTGACCACTACGAGCCGTCATGTCATATTGGGACTCAGTAAACCAACGAGCTAATTGCTCGATGGTAACCGTGGCCGTTGGATCGACAAGCGCGCGACGGGCCATATGTCTTTTGCCGACCTCAAGAAAATCTTGGGCCTTAGACACTATGGCATCGTAGTATTCATCCCCTGCTTTGAACTTCTCAACTGCTGCTTCAGAGGCATCTTTGGCAGTTTTCTCGATGGCGGCCTTGAGGTCTTCTTGCCATTTCCCTCGTTCAAGCCGACGATCTTCTTGCAGTTTAACCATGAGATCATCCTTGTCCTTCAAGAGTTGGGAAACTGTGGCCAGCTCCTTTTGGGTCTTTACTAGCTCCTTCTTCTCAGCCTCTTTCTCAGCCTCAACCTCTTTAAGCTTGGACTCAGATGCTTCAAGGTCGGCTAGAGCTTTGGTCTTCACCGCCTCATTAGCTTCATAAGAGTTGTCCAAGTCGTTGTACAGCTCCTTCAGATCCGCAAGCTCTTTAGCCTTTTTGGAATAGTCCTGAAGGGCTTGTCTCTCCCTTTCAATTGAGGCCCTCCAAGAGCTTTTGGCCTGCTCGATCATGGTCAGATTCTGCATTCCAAAGAGAGCAAAGAAGTGTTAGCTCGAGACTTCAGTTGGTCGAGTAAAAGAATAAACGACTAAAATGAAAATGAAAGTAAAGGTTTACCTCGCAATGAGCAAGTCCGGCTCGGCCGAGAACTCCTCGGGCGCCATCCCCTTCTCAGCAAATTGAGCTAACGGGCTCACATCCAACGATCTCCTCACAATAACTTGACCCAAGTTCATAGTGGGATAAGAGCGGCTCGGGCGGTTAACTCCCTCGAGAGAAGGGACGTCGCTCAGCCTCTGCATCATCTCTACCACAGATTCTTGATCAAGATGAGAGGAAGAAGGAGGAGGTGGAGGTGTTTGATTAGAAGGAACGGCCTTGCCCTTTCCAGACCTCAGCCTTTTCCTGGTATTCAGAGCTTGGTCGTCGACCTCCTCGGCAGCATCGTCATCATCAATCTCTACCACCTTCACAGGGCTAGATCCTGCTACCTCGGCTCCAGAAGTCTCCATGTTAACATCTTGAATTGGGTCGGAGCTCGGACTTACTCTAGTCGACTTGGAAGATGCTTCACCTCCATCAGTAGCACTCATGGCTGCATCGTGGGTACCACTTTGCAAAGGGTCTTCCTCTTCTGCCCCTTCCATTGGCACCAGCCCCATGTTCTCCTTCGACAGCAGGCTGGTCCTCAAAGCGGCCTCTCTCTGCCTATGAGCACGAGCGTTGGCCTTCCCATGGTCCTTCCTCGCTTTTTTCTTATCAGAAACCCCAACAATACGCACCATATTTGCTTCTTGCTCGGGAGTTAAAACTACACGACATAGAAGAAATCAAGTGTTAGCTCGGCAGTTCAAAACAGTTTTACGAGTAAACTATTGACGAGATAATTGATACAACTCAAGGCAGTTCTATGTACGAGCTAACTAAGTTCTACATACGAGTAAGTAATTTAATAAAGATGCAATGCGTAATAGTTCTATGTACGAGCTAACTAAGTTCTACATACGAGCAAGCAACGGACGACCTAAGAGTTGCATACAAATACAAGATAACAATAGACGGGTAAAGGATTGCAGAGCAAGATCTTACCACCGGCATGCTCCCCGTTATCCTTGCAGTAATTTCTTTGTCTTCTTGCAGCGGCGGCACGAATTCCCAAACCTCCCCGAGAGAATGAGTAACCCGGTCGGGATATATTTGTCCTCTCAACAGGACGAGAGGCTCTACCACCCCATCTCCAGGCATCATCCCAGCCTGGACAAAGTTATATTTGGTGGTAATCAAGCTCTCCCAGCTAATGGGTCTTCTCTTGACTAAGCGACACAAAGCCCTATACAAGTTAAGATGCCAGGTCGGCTCCCAATAGCTCCCCTCATCTATGGTTTCTGTTTCATCATTGGGCAAGGGAATTCCCATCCTAATCTACTCTCTACCACTACAACATACGAGTTCCGGCCACTATGCTTACTTGGGAGGTTGGTGAAGAGCTTGGGAGATTTAGGTTTAGAGGGTATCGATGCTCAAGTCCTCTCCACTATACTTTATCTTTGAAAAACTCTTTGAACACTCTCATACAGGCTCATATCCTAAAAATCTACACACCATGGCAAAACACACAAGGACCCTACAAGTATTAGCTCCAAGTTGAAGGGGAAGGGCATTTGCACATTCCGTAAATTCATTGATAAAAGGGTCAAGAGCTGACACTGAGGCCAAGGCAACAACCGACCATAAAAGAAAGCAACTTTGGTAGCATCCTTAGTGAAGGTCGACCATGTACTTTTTCATGAACTCCTTCACAGGTATATATGGTTACTTGGTAATCCAACGGGTCGACTTCGCAGAAATCCTTGATCATGCTTTGTACCTAGAGGGCAAATTCGGTGCCGCGCGATGGCCACAGGGGAACATAGCCCCTCTCATTCTTGCCGGACACCACATTGGGCCCAAATGCGTTGACAATTCGAGGACCCGAAGATCGTTGAGGCGGCGTTTCCTTCTTGAGTCGTCATATACGTACAAGCAAAAGAGGAAGCGGGGAGTCGGTCCTATGATCATGTTCGGTCGACCTACCTAAGGACGACCTAGATTCCCACAGGAAACCTATCCTATTTCTAAGGAAGGAGGGCCTATGGACGTCCCTAACGTGAAACGAGGGTGATATGGTCAAGTAATTCATGGAGCAGATGAAAAGTAGACAACATTTGAGTCGTCAATCACCACATTTTCAATTTCTCCTACAATGGGCGGCCCTATCTCGGTGTAATTCAAACCCATTTGGTCAAAATGGAAGCACATTCATCCAGGGACATAACTCTCCACTCACCCGTTCACATTCTTACATGCCACTACGGTTAACGGTACAATAACCATACCACGCTCCTGGTTCGCAACTAAAGGTCCTAGCCGTGGCGGAAAAGGAGAACATGCATAAATTAAAACCACTAAAGCAAAGGTATGAAAGGAATACCTTAATTAATTTGCGAGAAGGTGGTTCCGATTCTTTGGAGGCAGAGAGCCGAATTTAAATCTTCTTTGAGATTCCTTGATTATCGCCGGAGAAGAAGAAGCTCTAGAGCGGTAAAAGTTCTAAACAAAGAAGGATTTCTCTATTTATATTTTCCTAAATTTGGAAGGGAAAAGAAAACCAAAATTAATTTTCCAAAATTAAAGATTGAGACGGTTTTCGAGAAGGAGTTCCAAACGTCGGGGCTGCAATCATTACTAAAACCGGCGCTCCTTCATCTCCAACCGTCCGTCACCAACGATCGGGATGTTGCCACGTCATCATGGTCGACCTACTTCAAAGACTAATATCGGAGCTTCGAGTAGAGCAATTTTCGGCAAAGAAATCTTCTTAACTTCCAAGTCGACGAAGTCAACTCGAAAGTTAGGGGCCACTTGAACATACCAAAAGTGTCGGATTGGGCCACGCAAGTAAAGCCCGATTACATCCGGCTTTGATTATCACATTTTCAATAGATAGGCCCATTCGGAGCAAGGCCCAAAGCCCATCTCAAGCGTCGGTCGACTAAGCCCATCAGTCCGACCTATAGTCCCGACCTAACTTAGTCCGACCTCATGATCCATGCTACAATTCGGGTACGAACCATGCTCTACTCAGACGGTCGGGTCGACCATTCCACGAGTGGCGACCTCGACCTAAATTAACAAGTGACGACTTGACACTTGAAGGCGTGTTTGGTTTAACTATTCTCATAACCACGTCCCTACAAATCAGGGGACCGTTATAGACACGTTCCCATTACCAATAACCGCCGCTACAATCACGGAGCGCACTTCGCCTCTCCAAAAATACATCACTCTTGTCTATAAATACTTCATCACTATCAACGGTGAAAGGTAACTGCCATTTTGTTATCAGAATTCATTATTCTATACATTTTGAGCTATATACAACTGTGATCTTACTCTCACGCCCGAGCGTCTTCGCCGGAGACACATCCGGCTAGTCGTGGGTTCTGTTTTCAGGTCAAGGAGCCAGGTGATCAGTCCTGCCACGTGGAGGAAGATTGATAAGCACAATTCCTGCAGCATCAAGTTTTTTTCTATCTTTTTTTGTTTAACTTTTTCTATAAAAAACCACTAATTAACAAAGGCTAAAATATTATTTTCTATTCAATAAAAAATTCAAAAAAATTAGAAAATAAATATAGGATAGTCCGTCCCTCTTTTGACTTTTCTTCTATATACTTTCATTTGTTTAGTTTTTTTTCTATCTTTTTTTATATAACTTTTTCTAAAAAAAAAAAAACCACTAATTAAAAAAGGCTAAAATATTATTTTCTTGTCAATAAAAAATTAAAAAAAAAATTAAAAAATAAATATAGGGTAGTCCGTCCCTCTTTTGACTTTTCTTCTATATACTTTCATTTGTTTAGTTTTTTTTTTAATCTTTTTTTGTATAACTTTTTCTAAAAAAAACTACTAATTAAAAAAGGCTAAAATAATATTTTCTAATCAATAAAAAATTAAAAAAAATTAAAAAATAAATATAGGGTAGTCCGTCCCTCTTTTGACTTTTCTTCTATATACTTTCATTTGTTTAGTTTTTTTTTCGATCTTTTTTTTGTATAACTTTATCTAAAAAAAACCCGTAATTAACAAAGGCTAAAATATTATTTTCTATTAAATAAATTTTTTTAAAAAAATTAAAAAATAAATATAGGGTAGTCCGTCCCTCTTTTGACTTTTCTTCTTATACTTTCATTTGTTTAGTTTTTTTTTCTATCTTTTTTTGTATAACTTTATCTAAAAAAAACCACTAATTAACAAAGGCTAAAATATTATTTTCAAGTCAATAAAAAATTAAAAATAAATTAAAAAATAAATATAGTGTAGTCCGTCCCTCTTTTGACTTTTCTTCTATATACTTTCATTTGTTTAGTTTTTTTCTATCTTTTTTGTATAACTTTTTCTAAAAGAAAACACTAATTAAAAAAGGCTAAAATATTATTTTCTATTCAATAAAAAAATTTAAAAAATTAAAAAATAAATATAGGGTAGTCCGTCCCTCTTTTGACTTTTCTTCTATATACTTTCATTTGTTTAGTTTTTTTTCTATCATTTTTTGTATAACTTTTTCTAAAAAAAAACACTAATTAAAAAAGGCTAAAATATTATTTTCTAGTCAATAAAAATTTTTTAAAAAAATAAAATAAATATAGGGTAGTCCGTCCCTCTTTTGACTTTTTTTCTATATACTTTCATTTGTTTAGTTTTTTTTATCTTTTTTTGTTTAACTTTTTCTATAAAAAACCACTAATTAACAAAGGCAAAAATATTATTTTCTATTCAATAAAAAATTCAAAAAATTAGAAAATAAATATAGGATAGTCCGTCCCTCTTTTGACTTTTCTTCTATATACTTTCATTTGTTTAGTTTTTTCTATCTTTTTTTATATAACTTTTTCTAAAAAAAAACCACTAATTAAAAAAGGCTAAAATATTATTTTCTTGTCAATAAAAAATTAAAAAAAAATTAAAAAATAAATATAGGGTAGTCCGTCCTCTTTTGACTTTTCTTCTATATACTTTCATTTGTTTAGTTTTTTTTTTAATCTTTTTTTGTATAACTTTTTCTAAAAAAAAACTACTAATTAAAAAAGGCTAAAATAATATTTTCTAATCAATAAAAAATTAAAAAAAATTAAAAAATAAATATAGGGTAGTTCGTCCCTCTTTTGACTTTTCTTCTATATACTTTCATTTGTTTAGTTTTTTTTCTATCTTTTTTTATATAACTTTTTCTAAAAAAAAAAGTAATTAACAAAGGCTAAAATATTATTTTCTAGTCAATAAAAATTTTAAAAAAATTAAAAAATAAATTTAGGGTAGTCCGTCCCTCTTTTGACTTTTCTTCTATATACTTTCATTTGTTTAGTTTTTTTTTCGATCTTTTTTGTATAACTTTTTCTAAAAAAAAACCCGTAATTAACAGAGGCTAAAATATTATTTTCTAGTCAATAAAAAATTTTAAAAAAATTAAAAAATAAATATAGGGTAGTCCGTCCCTCTTTTGACTTTTCTTCTTATACTTTCATTTGTTTAGTTTTTTTTCTATCTTTTTTTATATAACTTTTTCTAAAAAAACCACTAATTAAGAAAGGCTAAAATATTATTTTCTAGTCAATAATTTTTTTTAAAAAAAATTAAAAAATAAATATACGGTAGTCCGTCCCTCTTTTGACTTTTCTTCTATATACTTTCATTTGTTTAGTTTTTTTTTCGATCTTTTTTTTTGTATAACTTTATCTAAAAAAAACCCGTAATTAACAAAGGCTAAAATATTATTTTCTAGTAAATAAATTTTTTTAAAAAAATTAAAAAATAAATATAGGGTAGTCCGTCCCTCTTTTGACTTTTCTTCTTATACTTTCATTTGTTTAGTTTTTTTTTCTATCTTTTTTTGTATAACTTTATCTAAAAAAAACCAGTAATTAACAAAGGCTAAAATATTATTTTCTAGTCAATAAAAATTTTGAAAAAATTAAAAAATAAATTTAGGGTAGTCCGTCCCTCTTTTGACTTTTCTTCTATATACTTTCATTTGTTTAGTTTTTTTTCTATCTTTTTTTTATATAACTTTTTCTAAAAAAAGCCACTAATTAAAAAAGGCTAAAATATTATTTTCTAGTCAATAAAAAATTTAAAAAAATTAAAAAATAAATATAGGGTAGTCCGTCCCTCTTTTGACTTTTCTTCTATATACTTTCATTTGTTTAGTTTTTTTTTCGATCTTTTTTTGTATGACTTTTTATAAAAAAAAAACCATAATTAACAAAGGCTAAAATATTATTTTCTAGTCAATAAATTTTTTTTAAAAAAATAAAAAATAAATTTAGGGTAGTCCGTCCCTCTTTTGACTTTTCTTCTATATACTTTCATTTGTTTAGTTTTTTTTCTATCTTTTTTTTATATAACTTTTTCTAAAAAAAACCACTAATTAACAAAAGCTAAAATATTATTTTCTAGTCAATAAAAAATTAAAAAAAATTAAAAAATAAATAGAGGGTAGTTTGTCCTTCCTTTGACTTTTCTTTCATATACTTTCATTTGTTTAGTTTTTTTCTAACTTTTTTTTGCATAACTTTTTCTAAAAAAACCACTAATTAACAAAGGCTAAAATATTATTTTCTAGTCAATAAATTTTTTTTTAAAAATTAAAAAATAAATATAGGGTAGTCCGTCCCTATTTTGACTTTTCTTCTTATACTTTCATTTGTTTAGTTTTTTTTTCTATCTTTTTTTATATAACTTTTTCTAAAAAAAAACTGTAATTAACAAAGGCTAAAATATTATTTTCTAGTCAATAAAAAATTTTAAAAAAATTAAAAAATAAATATAGGGTAGTCCGTCCCTCCTTTTACTTTTCTTCTATATACTTTCATTTGTTTAGTTTTTTTTCTATCTTTTTTTGTATAACTTTTTCAAAAAAAACCTCTAATTAACAAAGGTTAAAATATTATTTTCTAGTCAATAAAAAATTAAAAAAAAATTAAAAAATGAATATAGGGTAGTCTGTCCCTCTTTTGATTTTTCTTCTATATACTTTCATTTGTTTAGTTTTTTTTATGTCTTTTTTTTATAACTTTTTCTAAAAAAACCACTAATTAACAAATTCTAAAATATTATTTTTTTGTCAATAAAAAATTTTAAAAAAAAATAAAAAATAAATATAGGGTAGTCTGTCCCTCTTTTGACTTTTCTTTTATATACTTTCATTTGTTTAATTTTTTTCTATCTTTTTTTGTATAACTTTTTCTAAAAAAAAACCATTAATTAAAAAAGGCTAAAATATTATTTTCTAGTCAATAAAAAATTTGAAAAAATTAAAAAATAAATATAGGGTAGTCCGTCCCTCTTTTGACTTTTCTTCTATATACTTTCATTTGTTTAGTTTTTTTTCTATCTTTTTTTTATATAACTTTTTCTAAAAAAACCCACTAATTAAAAAAGGCTAAAATATTATTTTCTAGTCAATAAAAAATTTAAAAAAATTAAAAAATAAATATAGGGTAGTCCGTCCCTCTTTTGACTTTTCTTCTATATACTTTCATTTGTTTAGTTTTTTTTTCGATCTTTTTTTGTATGACTTTTTCTAAAAAAAAACCATAATTAACATAGGCTAAAATATTATTTTTTATTCAATAAATTTTTTTTAAAAAATTAAAAAATAAATATAGGGTAGTCCGTCCCTCTTTTGACTTTTCTTCTATATACTTTCATTTGTTTAGTTTTTTTTCTATCTTTTTTTGGATATCTTTTTCTAAAAAAAATCACTAAATAACAAATGCTAAAATATTATTTTCTAGTCAATAATTTTTTTAAAAAAAATTAAAAAATAAATATAGGGTAGTCCATCCCTCTTTTGACTTTTCTTCTATATACTTTCATTTGTTTAGTTTTTTTTTCGATCTTTTTTTGTATAACTTTTTCTAAAAAAAACCTGTAATTAAAAAAGGATAAAATATTATTTTCTATAAATAAATTTTTTAAAAAAAATTAAAAAATAAATATAGGGTAGTCCGTTCCTCTTTTCACTTTTCTTCTTATACTTTCATTTGTTTAGTTTTTTTTCTATATTTTTTTATAAAACTTTTTCTAAAAAAACCACTAATTAAAAATGGCTAAAATATTATTTTCTAGTCAATAAAATTTTTTTAAAAAATTAAAAAATAAATATAGGGTAGTCCGTCCCTCTTTTGACTTTTCTTCTATATACTTTCATTTGTTTAGTTTTTTTTCTATCTTTTTTTGGATAACTTTTTCTAAAAAAAATCACTAAATAACAAAGGCTAAAATATTATTTTCTAGTCAATAAAATTTTTTTAAAAAATTAAAAAATAAATATAGGGTAGTCCGTTCCTCTTTTCACTTTTCTTCTTATACTTTCATTTGTTTAGTTTTTTTTTTTCTATCTTTTTTTATATAACTTTTTCTAAAAAAAACCACTAATTAACAATGAGTTGGTCTTATAAAAAACTAGTTTTTTCTTAAGATATGAAAAAACGTGTTTTCAAATTAAGCGGTGGCAATTTTGTAAATACTGGCAACCATGTTCAAAATAAACGGTGGCATTTTTGTAATTACTGGTTTCCCCGTTTATGCCAGTCTGTTTAACAAGCAGTGTGTAATAAAGTGCTCATGTATCACAAATTGCCGTGAAAAGTGTTGGTGCCAATTTAACAAAGTGCCAGCCAGTAAACCGACACTGCACTTTGTTAAACCTGCACCTGACACTTTTACACGCGGCACTTTTATATACATGAACTGCACTCTTCACACCGGCACTTGCTCAACTAACACCGGCACTTTCATTACACTAATATTTTTGTCAGCTCAAAAATACAAGCACTGGCATTCAAAAAAACATGAACCGGCATTCAAAATCACGTACACCGGCACTCAAATACGTACACCGGCACTCAAAAACACTGATAATCATTTTTGCTGCATTCAAAAATATGGACCGACACTCTATTTACACTGATCGGTACTTGATTATACACTAACGGCACTCATGTTGTATACCAACCGGCACTCTATTTTACATAGACTGGCACTTGATTTTGGTACTCCTTATCTCTTTCTCACCCACACAGACCTACACATTTCTTCATATCTTCACAATCCAATCATTCACACCCAGAAATCAAAACAAAACAATGGCCCGCCGGCAAATTGCGTACGAGATGGCAATTGTGACCGGAGATCGGTATCTCGAATTTCTGTTAAATTTTGTTGAGAAGCAAGCTGGATCTTTGATTGAAGGTGGAATTGCTTTGAAGCTTAATCCGATTGGGCTTGAATCCCTAGTAGAGCGCTGAGGAGAAGTCGCTCTGATCTGTACGAAGTCATCTGAGAAGATGGAGATCGCTCATTGGATTTGGATGTGAAGGAGGATTGATTCGTCTGGAGAGGGAGAGGTTAGGCTTGGGTGTTGAGTGAGGTCGCCTGCTATTGCGCAGAGAGAGAGAGAGTGTGTATAGTGAGAGAGAGAGAGAATGGGCATCAGTCCGTTGAGTCCGTTGTTAAAGGGAAAACACGTTTTTTCGTAAGCTTAGAAAAAACGCGTTTTTTACAAGTTTTTGGCATTAACAATGGCTAAAATATTATTTTCTAGTCAATAAAATTTTTTTAAAAAATTAAAAAATAAATATAGGGTAGTCCGTCCCTCTTTTGACTTTTCTTCTATATACTTTCATTTGTTTAGTTTTTTTTCTATCTTTTTTTGTATAACTTTTTCTAAAAAAAAACTACTAATTAAAAAAGGCTAAAATAATATTTTCTAATCAATAAAAAATTAAAAAATAAATATAGGGTAGTTCGTCCCTCTTTTGACTTTTCTTCTATATACTTTCATTTGTTTAGTTTTTTTTCTATCTTTTTTTATATAACTTTTTCTAAAAAAAAAAAGTAATTAACAAAGGCTAAAATATTATTTTCTAGTCAATAAAAATTTTAAAAAAATTAAAAAATAAATTTAGGGTAGTCCGTCCCTCTTTTGACTTTTCTTCTATATACTTTCATTTGTTTAGTTTTTTTTTCGATCTTTTTTGTATAACTTTTTCTAAAAAAAAACCCGTAATTAACAAAGGCTAAAATATTATTTTCTAGTCAATAAAAAATTTTAAAAAAAATTAAAAAATAAATATAGGGTAGTCCGTCCCTCTTTTGACTTTTCTTCTTATACTTTCATTTGTTTAGTTTTTTTTCTATCTTTTTTTATATAACTTTTTCTAAAAAAACCACTAATTAAGAAAGGCTAAAATATTATTTTCTAGTCAATAATTTTTTTTTAAAAAAATTAAAAAATAAATATACGGTAGTCCGTCCCTCTTTTGACTTTTCTTCTATATACTTTCATTTGTTTAGGTTTTTTTTTCGATCTTTTTTTTTGTATAACTTTATCTAAAAAAAACCCGTAATTAACAAAGGCTAAAATATTATTTTATAGTAAATAAATTTTTTAAAAAAAATTAAAAAATAAATATAGGGTAGTCCGTCCCTCTTTTGACTTTTCTTCTTATACTTTCATTTGTTTAATTTTTTTTTCTATCTTTTTTTTGTATAACTTTATCTAAAAACCACTAATTAACAAAGGCTAAAACATTATTTTCAAGTCAATAAAAAATTAAAAATAAATTAAAAAATAAATATAGTGTAGTCCGTCCCTCTTTTGACTTTTCTTCTATATACTTTCATTTGTTTAGTTTTTTTTCTATCTTTTTTGTATAACTTTTTCTAAAAAAAAACACTAATTAAAAAGGCTAAAATATTATTTTCTATTCAATAAAAAAATTTAAAAAATTAAAAAATAAATATAGGGTAGTCCGTCCCTCTTTTGACTTTTCTTCTATATACTTTCATTTGTTTAGTTTTTTTTCTATCATTTTTTGTATAACTTTTTCTAAAAAAAAAACACTAATTAAAAAAAGGCTAAAATATTATTTTCTAGTCAAGAAAAATTTTTAAAAAAAATAAAATAAATATAGGGTAGTCCGTCCCTCTTTTGACTTTTTTTCTATATACTTTCATTTGTTTAGTTTTTTTCTATCTTTTTTTGTTTAACTTTTTCTATAAAAAACCACTAATTAACAAAGGCTAAAATATTATTTTCTATTCAATAAAAAATTCAAAAAAATGAGAAAATAAATATAGGATAGTCCGTCCCTCTTTTGACTTTTCTTCTATATACTTTCATTTGTTTAGTTTTTTTTCTATCTTTTTTTATATAACTTTTTCGAAAAAAAAAAAACCACTAATTAAAAAAGGCTAAAATATTATTTTCTTGTCAATAAAAAATTAAAAAATAAATTAAAAAATAAATATAGGGTAGTCCGTCCCTCTTTTGACTTTTCTTCTATATACTTTCATTTGTTTAATTTTTTTTCTATCTTTTTTTATATAACTTTTTCTGAAAAAAACACTAATTAAAAAAGGCTAAAATATTTTTTTCTAATCAATAAAAAATTTTAAAAAAATTAAAAAATAAATATAGGGTAGTCCTCCCTGTTTTGACTTTTCTTCTATATACTTTCATTTGTTTTTTTTTATATAACTTTTTCTAAAAAAAAAACCGTAATTAACAAAGGCTAAAATATTATTTTCTAGTCAATAAAAATTTTAAAAAAATTAAAAAATAAATATAGGGTAGTCCGTTCCTCTTTTGACTTTTCTTCTATATACTTTCATTTGTTTAGTTTTTTTTTTCAATATTTTTTTGTATAACTTTTTCTAAAAAAAAAACAACTAATTAACAAAGGCTAAAATATTATTTTCTATTCAATTAAAAATTAAAAAAAATTAAAAATTAAATATAAGGTAGTCCGTCCCTCTTTTGACTTTTCTTCTATATACTTTCATTTGTTTAGTTTTTTTCAATCCTTTTTTATATAACTTTTTCTAAAAAAACCACTAATTAAAAAAGGCAAAAATATTATTTTCAAGTCAATAATTTTAAAAAAAATTAAAAAAAAAATAAATATACGGATATTAGTCAAGTCCCTCTTTTGACTTTTCTTCTATATACTTTCATTTGTTTAGTTTTTTTTCTATCTTTTTTTCTATAACTTTTTCTAAAAAAACCACTAATTAAAAAAGGCTAAAATATTATTTTCTAGTCAATAAAAAATTTAAAAAAAATTAAAAAATAAATATAGGGTAGTCCGTCCCTCTTTTGACTTTTCTTCTATATACTTTCATTTGTTTTGTTTTTTTTTCTATCTTTTTTTATATACTTTTTCTAAGAAAAATCATTAATTAACAAAGGCTAAAATATTATTTTCTAGTCCAATAAAAAGTAAAAAAAAAATTAAAAAATAAATATAGGGTAGTCCGTCCCTCTTTTGACTTTTCTTCTATATACTTTCATTTGTTTAGTTTTTTTTCTATCTTTTTTTGTATAACTTTTTCTAAAAAAAACCTATTAAAAAAGGCTAAAATATTATTTTCTAGTCAATAAAAAATTTAAAAAAAATTAAAAAATAAATATAGGGTAGTCCGTCCCTCTTTTGACTTTTCTTCTATATACTTTCATTTTGTTTAGTTTTTTCTATCTTTTTTGTATAACTTTTTCTAAAAAAACCACTAATTAACAAAGGCTAAAATATTATTTTCTAGTCAATAAAAATTTTAAAAAAATTAAAAAATAAATATAGGGTAGTCCGTCCCTCTTTTGACTTTTCTTCTATATACTTTCATTTGTTTAGTTTTTTTTCTATCTTTTTTTATATAACTTTTTCTTAAAAAAAACAATAATTAACAAAGGCTAAAATATTATTTTTTAGTCAATAAAAAATTTTAAAAAAATTAAAAAATAAATTTAGGGTAGTCCGTCCCTCTTTTGACTTTTCTTCTATATACTTTCATTTGTTTAGTTTTTTTTTTCGATCTTTTTTGTATAACTTTTTCTAAAAAAAAACCCGTAATTAACAAAGGCTAAAATATTATTTTCTAGTCAATAAAAATTTTTAAAAAAATTAAAAAATAAATATAGGGTAGTCCGTTCCTCTTTTGACTTTTCTTCTATATACTTTCATTTGTTTAGTTTTTTTTCTATCTTTTTTTGTATAACTTTTTATAAAAAAAATCACTAATTAACAAAGGCCAAAATGTTATTTTCTAGTCAATAAAAAATTTAAAAAAATTAAAAAATAAATATAGGGTAGTCCATCCCTCTTTTGACTTTTCTTCTATATACTTTCATTTGTTTAATTTTTTTCTATCTTTTTTTATATAACTTTTTCTAAAAAAAAAAGTAATTAACAAAGGCTAAAATATTATTTTCTAGTCAATAAAAATTTTAAAAAAATTAAAAAATAAATATAGGGTAGTCCGTTCCTCTTTTGACTTTTCTTCTTATACTTTCATTTGTTTAGTTTTTTTTCTATCTTTTTTTATATAACTTTTTCTAAAAAAAATCACTAATTAACAATGGCTAAAATATTGTTTTAGAGTCAATAAAATTTTTTTAAAAAATTAAAAAATAAATATAGGGTAGTTCGTCCCTCTTTTGACTTTTCTTCTATATACTTTCATTTGTTTAGTTTTTTTTCTATCTTTTTTTATATAACTTTTTCTAAAAAAAAAAGTAATTAACAAAGCTAAAATATTATTTTCTAGTCAATAAAAATTTTAAAAAAATTAAAAAATAAATATAGGGTAGTCCGTCCCTCCTTTGACTTTTCTTCTATATACTTTCATTTGTTTAGTTTTTTTTCTATCTTTTTTTGTATAACTTTTTTTTAAAAAAAACCGCTAATTAACAAAGACTAAAATATTATTTTTTAGTCAATAAAAAATTTTAAAAAAATTTAAAAATAAATATAGGATAGTCCGTCCCTCTTTTGACTTTTCTTCTATATACTTTCATTTGTTTAGTTTTTTTCTATCTTTTTTTTGTATAAATTTTTCTAAAAAAAAACCACTAATTAACAAAGGCTAAAATATTATTTTCTAGTTAACTAAAAAATTTTAAAAAAATTAAAAAATAAATATAGTGATAGTCCGTTCCCTTCTTTTGACTTTTTCTTCTATATACTTTCATTTGTTTAAGCTTTTTTTCTATCTTTTTTTTGTATGTAACTTTTTCTAAAAAAAAACCACTAATTAACAAAGGCTAAAATATTATTTTCTTTCAATAAAAAATTTTAAAAAAATTAAAAAAATAAATATAGGGTAAGTCCATCCCTCTTTTGACTTTTCTTCTATATACTTTCTCATTTGTTTAGTTTTTTTTCTAGTCAATAAAAAATTTTAACTTTTAATTCTAAAAAATAAATCTTAGGGTAAGTCCGTCCCTCTTTGACTTTTCTTCTATTTTTACATATTCATTTGTATATAAGCTTTTTAAAAAAAATGTTCTAATTAACAAAGGATAAAATATTATATTCTAGTCAATAAAAATTTTTTATAAAAAAATCACTAATATACAAAGGCTAAAATATTATTA
>JAFEMH010007719.1:0-79114 GCA_022495995.1 Adenophora triphylla var. japonica
GACTCGTCCGCACGTGGCTACATTAGCCATCTGCAGAAAAAAATCTGCAACAACCAAGTTGCTGCCCAAAGGGAGTTTTCACCCCACTTTCTCAACCAAGACCTGTACAAAAACATATCCAGAAGCCATTCAAGCATTTATATACCATTATAAATCATTTTTGGCCCAGTTTCAGCCCCAATTCCAAGCAAAAAACTGCCCCAAGGCTCAGATAATATGCAAATTTAAAAAGCATAAATTAGAAAAGCAAATAAAATAGTAATACAATGTCTTCGCCCCATCGGCGCCCAAATAAAGCAAAAAATAAACAAAGTGTGCATCAAATGTGTTCATTGTTTGTTTTGTTCCTAAATCCACTCTAGAGACCTCCTAGGCCTCCGATTCTTCCTCTTCCTCATCACTGCTTAGCTCGTAGACGCTAGCCTCCCTCATCAAGTCCTCCTGGTCGCTCACGTCAGACAGATGGACATTATCGTGCCCGTACTCAGCCAGCTGCTCCAGAATGTCAGCATTGGGTCCCCGCCCCCGAGGCATGGCACTGGAAGAGTACTTCGAGGCCGATAAGGTAGACGCTGTGCCCTCGACATGTCGTCTCTTGCGCCCGGGCTCTTGTGCGTCCGCCGCCGCCTTTGAAGCGCAGGTCAGCTTCCTCAGAAGAGACCGGCACATGTCTTTCCAGCCCCTGTTCTGCCTGACCAACCTATCATAAGTGCGAGCTGGAACCTGAGAAAAGAAGAGAAAAATCTCGAAAAATCTCGTAAAATCTCGTAATTGCAAAAAGCAAAGAAAGCCGAAAAAGGGAAAGACCCTAAAAGTATACTTACAAAGGATGTCAAAGCGGCAGAGTATACTGGGGCTCCTAGTCGAGGGACAGAATCCTCATCCTCCTCGGTACTCCTGGACCACATAGAGACAGATGCAGTGAGGGATCGGCGGTCAAGAGGCTCATCCTCCCCATATCCCCGAGTGATCGCCGCCTTCACTAGCTTCGTGGCATCCTCAGCGCCGCTCCACAAACACAAAGATAGGGGGTATCCATATCAAAGTACTCCTCGGCGGCCACGCCGCCCGGTACCTAGCAATCTCATCTCGCTCGCCAATCCTCGGGCCGTAGCATCCGTAAGCCGGAGGATCAGCGGGGAGTAATGGCGTCCAATGGAGGGACATGGCCATGCCGCTCGAGAAACGGTCCCAAATATATGACATCACATGTCGCCCCGCAAGCCATCTCCTCTCGCCTCGTCGCCTCAATGGCCTCTCCCAAAGAAAATCTCCTGATACCTCGCCCCAAGGGTAGAAGTCCACTCCATCATGTCCATCCCGTTGATGACCGGCCTCACCATCTTATAATCAAAGGTGATCCGGGTCTTCCCGTGAACTTATCCTCGCATCTCCTCCAAATGACCATAGCAGGAAGATGGTGATATCGCCCGTTGGTTCCACGAAAAGAACTCCGATCACCTCACGTAACTGCACCCGCATGTTCAAAACATCAAAAAGGTCATTTCTCTCTCATAAAAGTCTCAAAGACAGGAAAAGAAAGAGAAAAGAAAGAGGGACTACCTCGAGAGCAAAGGAGAAACAGTCCATGGAAGCAAACTCTTATTCCTACTGCATATGCATCCAAAGAAAATACAACTCCACCAATCCGGCCTCTCCCCACGAGACCGTCCCAATCCCATCCACATTCTCCAGAGATTCGAGGAGGCAAGTCATGGCCGTCCCAGAATTAGCAAAAATGGTGACCGACAGCATCAACCACACAAAGGCTCTAGCCAGCTGCTGGGCAGTCACATCGCTAACGGCAAAGTCCCGTATGCAGTTCTGGACTGCCACCTCGACATTTCGCGTCTCCATACCCAGTCCCTTGGGAATCAACTCAAATCCAACCAAATCTCTAAACTCCTCCATTGTGATATGGTCCCTCCAAGTCACGGGCCTCCCGGTGAACTGTAGACCAGTGATAGCCGTGAAATTCGCGGAGTCACTCTGTCTAACTCTCCCGCCGTCGATGGAAGCTATGAGTGCTATCCCACCAAAACTCTGAAAGGGCCTGGACCAAGCCCTTGCTCTTAGACGTGATGTGGATCCCCCTGCCAATAGCCTCAATGAAAAGATCTAGGCCGGTAGCCCGCACCAGCTGCTTGGGATTCACCCCATTCTTCTCGAAATCTGGCATCCTCTGCCAAAGCCTGACTGCTATCTCAGATGGCCCTCTGGACTTGTTCTCCTGTAGACAAGCGCAACAAAGAAGTGTGTCAGTCCTTCATCTCATTTCAAAGGCATGCATATATTCAAAAAAGTGCACATGTTTTCAAAAGAAAAGCATTCACAAAAGTTTTTCTAGCATCATTTGCATCAAAAAAAAAAAGCGTCTTTCATCACTTGAAACACGTCATGTCAAGCCCCATTGCTTTCCTAAAGCACAAAATCACAAAATCACAATTCTTTGCACATAAGCATTATTCTTTCAAAAATGGCATGCATGAATCCTTTTCATCTTCCAAAATCTTGTTTTCTCATTGACAATCAAAATTTTGACCTAGTTCTAGCACATGCAAGAACTCCGTCTCACTTTAGACAATTATCATTTTTACTTTATTTTCGAGAAAAAAGTGGGTCATTCTCATTATTTTTGTCAAATAAATTGCACATGCATGTTCTTAGCCTCATAGGTTCATCATCAATGTCTCAAAGTCATTCAAAAATCCTAGAAAATTCCTAAAATTCGGGTCAAGCCCTAAATCAATGAAAATTCAATCAAAATCGACGGATTCGAGCCAAATAAGAACGCTTACCCCAACCGGACGCGGGTTCGTCGATTTGTGCTCTCTCCTCCCCGGATAAAGCTCCGATGGAGGCGTAAGGAAGTCATACTTCCTCTCCATCCGAACGAGCTCTTTCCTCCTCCTCCGAGCGGCCGCGGAGATGTTTCTTCTTGCTTGCCTCGGTATAGGATTGCCCTCTGGATCCATTCCAATCGATAGAAGCAAAGGGAATTGAAGAATTTTGAAGAAATTCTCTCCTTTCTCTCTCTCTTCCTCGGTAGCTCTTGGGCGGCAACAATGCCCAATTGCCCGTTCAAATCTGTTTTAAATAATCTGGAAAAATCAATCTTCTAGCCGTACGGCTTCTTTTTCTCCATCTCATGCCGGGCGGCCTCATTCGCTCTGAGCAAAAATTACAATTTTGCCCCTGGACTTTCCACTTGGGCCTACAATTCCCGTTATCTTTTAACTAAGATAACACCCTTTTCAGAAGATATCCCTTATCTCCTAAGCAAATAAGCTTTCTTCCCAGTCGCCTCCGTTAATTCCGTTATAACGGGATAACGCTAGGTGACAACCTCCGAATTGTCGAAATCCGAACTCAAAGATACCTCTATCCCGAATAGTGAAGTATGCTCGAGTTCTTCTTAACTTTAGATACCTCTATCCCGAATAGTGAAGTATGCTAAAGTTCATCTAAACTTTAGATACCTCTATCCCGAATAGTGAAGTATGCTAAAGTTCATCTAAACTTTAGATACCTCTATCCCGAATAGTGAAGTATGCTAAAGTTCATCTAAACTTAAGCTACCTCTATCCCGGATAGTGACGTATGCTAAGTTCTCTAAACTTAAGCTACCTCTATCCCGGATAGTGACGTATGCTAAGTTCTCTAATCTTAAGCTACCTCTATCCCAGATAGTGACGTACGCTCAAGTTATCTAAACTTAAGCTACCTCTATCCCAGATAGTGACGTACGCTCAAGTTCTTCTAACTTAAGATACCTCTATCACGAATAGTGAAGTATGCTTAAGTTCTCTCAACTTTAGCTACCTCTATCTCCTCGATAGTGACGTAAGCTCTAGTTTCCTCAGGTGACAACCTCTATTAATTGTCAATCAGGTGACAACCTCCATTAATTGTCAACCAGGTGACAGCCTCCATTAATTGTCAAAACCTTCAAGGATCCTAGACAACGTTCCTAACTATCTAGTGATGCTTGAACTACGATCAAGGCTTGATTCCTCCGGGATACGTAGGTAGCCTTTCATAAAAGGTCCAGCCATCCGACCACTTTGGTCACCCTGTTTCTTCGTCACTCATCAGTGATGAAGTAACCCCTTATAGAGGTTCAGATATCTGACCACATTGGTCACTCCTAGCATATCCCCAGTAGGATCAATTGCTTGACCTCTTAGGTCATTTTCTTCTACTTCCCCAGCAATCTCTTCTCCATTCCTCTGCGGATCTACTCCGAACTACGGCCTGGCTTGATTCCTCCGGGATACGTAGGTAGCCTTTCATAAGAGGTTCAGCCACTCGACCACCTCGGTCTCTCAATCCGTCTCGGCATTCGCCAGATCGGATCCTTTTCTATCGACAACCCCACTCGCCTTGCAAGTGACGTTGCCGAGGGGCTTCTGTAAGTACCCAAATCTGGCTCATGCCTTCCGGTTAAATTTCCCGGCAATTTCGATAAGTTTCCCGGTAATTCCCCGGACCTTCCTAGTGTTCCGGAAATATTCCGGAACTGTTCCAAATTGATTAAGAGCTGAAAGGGAGCCTTCCCAATTAAGAAACACGTTTTTCTTAATTGGGAGGAGGCTTCTAGAATTTGCCACCTTGCATGGTTCTAGAAATGCTGAGTCACAAGGGATAATGCCGCACGGCTGCATTAGCTCGAGGTCCCTAGCCGCACGGCTTCATTGGCGATTTCCAGACTGCCTATAAATAGAGCCCTCCTCTACCCATTTTAAGAAAAACAAAAAAACAAAAAGAGCACAATACTCTCATAATACGAAGAAATCCTCCCAAGGAGCTGCTGGAAGTCCAAGAAGGTGAAGAAGAAGGCCAAGAAGCTACCTCCCTCCTCCTTGAAGATCCCAAGATCAAGTCCCCCTCCTAGCTCCGTCCAAAGAAGAAGGAAGCCATTGGTAACCTCGCACGCCCTAACCTTGCATCTTAAATTGCTTTATGTGATCATACTTGCTCATTGCATTCATATATTGCTTCTATCTTGCTTGGGATTTGGCATTCATAATTAAAGATCATATCTTTATCCCCCTTTCCCCCTTTGCATGCATTAGGCATCCTTTGCCATTAAAGATGTAATATTTGAATCAAAGGTGCATCCTTTGCACCTAAAAACCCCATTTTTCCATAAAAATGTCATCTTCATGCATCCTTTGCATGTAAAAATTCAATCTTTACAATAAAAATGCATCCTTTGCATTCAAATCCTTTTCAAGCATCCTAGGCATTAAAGATCATATCTTTATCCTAGATTAAGCATCCTATGCTTTTCAAAAAACAATCTTCATGCATCCTTTGCATACTTAAATACCAATTTCTTCACAAAAATGCATCATTTGCATAAAAATCATGTCTTTATGCATCCTTTGCAAATAAAGATCATTTCTTTAAATCAAAATGCATCCTTTGCAACTCAAAAATGTCATCTTTTCATTAAAAATGTCATTTTTACATGCATTCCCCATGTCCCCATTAGCAACCTTGGAACGGACCGGTGTAAAAGATCCTATCTTTACATCGTTTCTTCCATAAAAGGTTTCATAATTTCTTTAGAAAGGGACAACCTTGAACCCTATATCTCCAATTATCGCTTAAGACGAGTATGAAGCATCTATATGAGCTCGACCGTCTTAAAGTGTAGGATTGATGGGCTAAGGACCCTCCTTTTCTAAAGAACCTCATTTTTGACTAAAAAGAGAGTCATTCTCTCGATCACGCAAGTCCCGAGGTCCAAAAATGCGATGATCACAAGTTCGAGATGAGGACGGGATCATAATCCCGAATACATAAAATCCAAGAAATCCCGAGCGACAACCAACAAATGGTTTGTACGTCCGGAAGACGACTTGGGACATTCCCTCCCTTTATTTTCAAACACATGCACACAAGAAAGCACGCAAGCAAGCACGATTAATGGGATCTTGGGAGACTTGCTCCGGCAAGGCACCTTGGGTGAACGACGATCCGTTCTTCCCAAGGGGTAACTTAACCTCCGAACCCATAAAACCTTTTTTTCAAAGTTTTGAGGTAATCAAAATGGCGTGGCGACTCCGTTTTTCAAATTAAACCGGATGTATTCAAACTCGCGTGAATTTCCAAAACAAACAAAAATTTGGGGCACACATTCACAGCACCCACTCAATGGAATTCACGTTGTTATTGTTCGGAAAAGGATTCCCGACTTTATTGGGCCCACGGGGGCGCTCCAACTTGCCTTCTTCTATCAGGTTCTGGATTTCGTATCGTAACCCCAAACAGTTGCCAGTGGTATGGCCGTGATACTGATGGAAGGCGCAGTATTTGCTCTTGTCCGCATTGGCTACGGGATTCTTGGGTTTTTAATTGGCAACGGGCTTAAGGAGACCCTCCTTGATTAACCCTTCCAGTATCTTGCTCAGTGGCATGTCCAACTTGTCGAAGTGTACGGCAGGCTGCTTCTGAGTAGAATTGTTGCTTTGTGGGACTGGGTTTCTGTTACCCGACTGTTGTCCCTGATGGACGTAGTTGACAGACATATCTTTCCCTTTGCCGGGGGCCGGTGCGGGATTGAATGCAACTGCTGAGCGATATCTCGTATGGCCGTGCAGTAGCCAACTTTTCCTTGAGATCCTTCTCGAACCGTGAGCCAAGCATTGACCATGGCCCGAAGATCTCGGGAAGAAATTGTGACTCGATGAGAGTTCTGATGGACGGTCTTAAGGTGACTTGAAGATCCGCATCTGTTCGTCTTTGGAGAGTGGCTCCATGATCTCGGAGAGTTTCCACTCCATCTCTTGTAGAATTCCCCAACACTTTTCATCCGCTTTCGCTCGGTGGTGATTAAGTCCTCCCGACTTGTTTCCCACTCTAAGTTGGATCTCGTACTGCTCTAGGAAGATGTTACTAACTGCTCCCAGTGTGCGGCGATCCGCAGGCTTGACCCTCAGAAACCATCGTAACGCTGAACTTTTGAGCGTATGCTGGAAGTGGTCGGCCATTTGCTGGAGGTTTGCTCCTTTCGCTCTCATGACAAGAACGTAGGTGTCGACGTGCGTTTGAGGACATTCGGTTCTGTCGAACCGGTCCATCTCCGACATTCGGAACTTGGCAGGGAGAGGCGTGACCATTCCCGGATCTGTGGATTTGAGCGTTTCCTACTTTGAGCTGCTCATGGTGGCTTTCAGGTCTTTCATCTCGCTCGACCATCCGAGGCTAAGGTTGGGTCCAGTGGTGGGCCCCTGTGAGGCTCGCGCGGGTGCTACCACATGAGCGGTAGTGATTGGAGGTGGAAGGCTTGATATATGTGGATATATGGGAGCCTTCTTCGAATCAGATCGGGGTTTGTCCCCGGTGTTTAGGGATTCGTGTATAGGCAACGGGATGAACTCGGGAGGGTATTGAGGGATATTGGCATCCTGAGATGGTCCAAATGTGCGCCGATGGTATTGAAAGTGATAGGAGTAGCACCGGGCCGGCTAAAAATGACAAAAGGGTTGCCCCCGAGAGGTGGCAACATGGAGCCTAGGTCGGCCGTTTCCTTGGTTGGAAGGCATCCCGTAAGTTGGCGGGGGAGGAACCCGATTGAAGGTTTGGTGAACCGGTTTCGGGGAATCGTCATCCTCGACTGTGACAAAAGTACCGTCTCGACCGGGGGATAGCCGCTATACCACGCTCATTCGTAAGCCGTACCACGAAATTCCGCCGATCTTCTTCGCCTCTTGTGAACCTCACAAGCCCGGATGGCTTCTTCCAATGTCATATCTCTACCGGTGGCGGGGTCCGTCCCCGTCACGATTTCTCGGTGAGCTAGACATGTCGGAAATTTCGGGCGAGGGAACCGAGAGGGAACCGAAGAACCGCTCGACGCCGCCATTACCGTGATCCCGGCAAGGCGCCGACCGGAAATCAACCACTTTCTGCTCGCTGCAGGGAACGAAAGGAAGGGTTTAGGCTTCGGAAAAGGGGATTTGGCTCAAGGTTTTCGGGCTTGTGCAATGTACAGTTACCGATTAATGTTTACATAAAGCGCGTTTTCTCAGAGTCCTAATTGGTTGGAAAAGAGCGGGTCTTCTTTTTCGCAACTAATCCTAGAGCTCTAATCAGTGGATCTCGTCACTACGCTTATAAGCCCCTCGTTTCCATTGTAGATCATCTTTCTCAGGACGGACTATCCCGAGCGAGGTCTGATAAGGCAAGCGAGTTCCGCCGACAAAGGAAAAAGTGAACTTAAGGTTAGCTGATCTTGCAAACTTTCAACGTGTGTGACGTACGGGCCACAGTCGAAGTCAACGTCCTTAAGTTAAGGCGGGGATCGTGCCAAAATTTGGGCATGACCTCTCCTGACTCGCTTGTGCGAGAGACCTTAGCTTTTTAGCATTGGCCAAGTTGTGGCTGGCACGATACATACGGTGAGGTTTGGTGACACGGCGTCACATTGAACCTTCGGGTATATTTTTCGGCAGAGCTCCGCGTCAAAGTCAAGGCTGAAAAGCTCAAGACTTCGGGTCGGGAACGACCGTCGGTCTCAAACTCTCGAGCTTGACTCGGAGCGGGGCCCGGCGTAAAAAACATACACTTAGGCTTTATGACACGAGCTAAGCCAAAAACCAACCGGGGTCTTGGACAAAGTGTGACACAAAGAGTGCATGGCTTACACGGGCTAGGATGGGATGTTTGGGACGACCCCGTGCACCCCCGAAAGGTGTCCGCGGACCAATCGGAGTGCAACTGATAAGGCCATCCCGGGTTAGGGGTTGTAGTGTGCAGTGTACCGAGGCAGCAAGTGCACGTGAAGTGCGGTGTTCCGAGGCAGCAAGTGCGCGTAGTGTGCGGTCACTAAAATTCTTTTTCTGAGTAAAACAGAGATTTTTTCAGAATGTGTCTTAAAGAATTTATGATGCACAGTTCAAAAGACAGCATGAAAATCAAACATGAATGGGGATGCACAAACATGGTATGATTTTGAAAAGTTGACAATGTAATGCCTTTGAAACAAAAACCGTTCGAGGTTTAAAGGAACTCACACACACGAAAACGAGGAAGGGTAAACGAAAGTTTGACCCACGGAAGGCTTTTTAGAAAACAACGGTAGTTTTGAAAAAAGTATCCATTTCCCCAGCGGAGTCGCCAACTGAAATTACCCGGGATTTCGCGCGGGGGCGCGAAGCGCGGTTATATTTCGCGGGGGGTTGGTGTCTGAGACCTCGCTTCATGGGAAGGAAAAAATGAGGAGTCGCCACGCGGTTTTTGTATTTTGAGCCCAAACGTTGAGAAACGGCTTATTGAAAATGGTGTCGTTTTTATTGGTAGCAAAAACTTAGGAAAAAGCTTTAAAAAGGGGGGTCATTTTTATTGGCAGCAAAAACGAGTAAAAAGCTTTTAGTACCAGAGATTGTTAGGTTCGGAGGTCAAGTTACGTTTCGGGTAGAGTATTACGAGATCGCCCGAAATGCCTCGCATGACGAGTCTTTATACCTTTCTCGAAATCGTGTGTGTGTGTGTGTGTGTCTTTTGAAATGGGGGCTTGAATGACAAGCTTAATCTTGGTTTGAATGTCAAACGTTGATTAGGTGACTTTGTTTGAAAGAACGAGCGTTTGAATGACAAACGTCGATTTTGAGTTTGAAATGAGCGTTTGCGTGGCAAACGTCGACTTTGAGTTTGAAATGAGCGTTTGCGTGGCAAACGTCGACTTTGAGTTTGAAATGAGCGTTTGCGTGGCTAACGTCGACTTTGAGTTTGAAAAGGAGTTCGAAGGTCGAACTCCGATTTTTTGAACCGGGAATGTCATTGTTAACGATTTTTACGGGAAAAATGCGTATTAAATGATTTTAAGTGTCAAATGGCGGCTTTTAGTTTGAAGATGTGCGTTCGGAGGCCGAACGTCATTTTGCGCGTTTTGAAAGAGAGTTCGACGGACGAACTCCAGTTTTGAACCGGGCATTACATTGTTAACGATTTTTACGGGAAAAATGCGTATTAAATGATATGCGATCAACGAATCGGGTTGCGACTCGGACTTTGAAAAGTAAATACTATCACGATCCAAACGGGTCGGACTTTGTAAATGACAGTATTTAAAGTGCGATATCAACGGAATCAAACGATCCGGATTCGTAAATGACGATCAACGAGGCCAATCGGCTCAGATTTGTAAATGACGATCAACGAGGCCAAACGGCTCGGATTTGTAAATGACAGAAATTAAATGACGATCAACGGATCGATCGATCCGGAATTGGTAAATGACGATAAAAGTAAACGGAACGGGGTCAGAACGCCGTTTTAACCCGTGATTACTTCTCTTACGGAAAGAGAAGAGGATCGAGGGGCTAAAACGTATCGGACCCCGTTAGACGGAGGCGTCTACATCTTGATAACGATGTTCGAAACAGTTGTAGCGACTGGCGCATAAACCGAGATGGAACGAGAGATTTAGAGAGAGGGAGTTATACCTATGGCTAGGGTCGACTCCTTTGGCTCGGGAGGTGTGTACGGGACACGGAAAATGATTCGAAAGGTTGTTTCGAAGTAGTAAGGTGCGTATTTGATCGAAATACGAAGGTTTCACGCGAATCGAGACAGAACGGAAGCTCGGAAGGGGTGAGATCAGTTTGGGCCGAGAGGTATGGTGATTTTTTGGGGTAAAAAATCCTCTTCTTTGGCTTTGACAGCCATTTCTATTTATAGGTGAAAAATGCAGTAGGAGTTCGGACGGACTTTGCCTGAATCCAGGGGGTTTTGTGGTATTTTGAGAATTTGAAGGACTTGCTGGCAATTTCAGAAAATGTGCATAGGGAGTCCGGCCGGACTTGGCTTGCAAATCAGGGGTATTTTGGTCTTTTGGCCTTGATTTGTGATTGAAGGGTGACTAGAGGGAGGTGGCATGGCTGCCACGTGCCCTCTGAGTCACCAGCCTTATGGGAATTCGTTCCCCGGTCCCGGTTTTGTCCGTTTTTTAAAATAACAGTCCGGAAAATGTCCGAAATGCCCCCGGAAAGTGCCGGAAAATGCGTTTTTCAGGGAAAGCCATACTTTTACGTGAGATGACACGTGTTAAGTACGGTTCGACGTCGGGATGCACGGGGCAGTCTCGGGACGTCTCGTTGGCACAGCAACGGGGAGTTTAATGAGTTCCGGTTAACCTGGAGCGGGCCAGTTAACGGATTTCGGTTAACTTTCTGACGGATTTGGACGATCCGGATTTGGGTACTTACAGTATTGTAGTTGCTTCAAGTGAAACACCACTATTCTGTGTGGACTTTTCGGTGTCCTTGGTACAAAATCGACGACCATTTATTATATAGGCAGAATATGTGCTTGCCTTCTAGGCCCATACGATAACCACTTTATTGTTTCAGAAACTCCTACTTCGCCTGAGGCTATTTGGTCTTTAACCTGTATATTTATATTAGATAAATAACATATGTATTCACAATGTATAACCTAATAAAGTCCAAATAATATGTTAGAAACCTTTTTCGTAAACCAACTAGAGAAAGTGTCTGAATGCATCTTTGAAAGTTGTTCATCGGATATACCAGTATGTATTATCTTCAACTCTTCCATATGCATCCTAAAAATAAAGAAAGAGTGAAAAATATTCCTAAGAAATAAACTAGACAAATTTGCATTTAACTTAAACTTAGACTTCATATGGTTCCACTTCTGCCGTATTAAACAACACATATCGATGACCATTTTGCATGTCTTCATTAGACAATGTAATATGCTCTCCTTTAGAAATTGGTCGTCCCTCAAAAGTTTTCTCATCTTGATAATCCTCATTGCGTTTATGTGTTTCAAATAGTGCACAACTTTCCTTAATGTACTCACAACAAAATCCTATGGATTCTTCGGCAAGATAGCCTTCACATATGCATCCTTCGGGTCGTGCCGGATTTCTAACATATTCCTTGCCCGTCTTCATAAATCTGAATGGATTGGATATAAATTAATTAGGGAGGAAAATATCATTAAAGCCTATTATCAGATAATAAATGGATATGGAATACCTTTCAAACGGATACATCCAATGAAATTGATTTGATCCACAAAGACGAGTTTCTCGACCTAAATGTATTGTCAAGTGAATCATAATATCGAAGAATGAAGGAGGTAAATATCTTTCAAGCATGCACAATGTCTCAATTATCTCCTGTTCTGCAGCTTCAATTTTTTCGACATCAACCACTCTTTGGCTTATATCATAGAAAAATGAACAGAAACGAAGTAATGCATTTCTTGGCCCTTTGGGTAAAAGTCCTCTCAATGCGACTGGCAATAACTGTTGCATCAATACATGGTAATCATGGGATTTGAGTCCAAGTATCTTGTCAGTCTGTGCAAAACTGTTCGCAATATTAGAGCTATACCCGTCGGGAACTTTCAAATTTCTTAGTCGCCAATAAAATGTCTCTATCTCAGAACTTGTTAAAGTACATTGGCCTGGTGGAAGGAGTATCTTATCATTCTCATCGAGCCTTGGGTGCAACTCTGGCCGAATTCCCATACTTTCTAAGTCTTTACGAGCAGCATGACCATCTTTTGATCTTCCTTTTATATCAAGCAAAGTGCAAAGTAAACTCTCACCACAATTTTTTTCTATGTGCATTAAATCCAAACAGTGACGTACCAACAAATCCTAAAAATAACATATATTATAAGTTATCAGCTAGCTATTAACTACTCCCTCCGTCCCATTCGAAAAGGCACTTTTGGTCAATAAGATATTTATAATTAGATTTGCATTAATGCTTGAGTCAAACAAAACTTGAATTGACCAAAAGTGACTTTTCGAGTTGGACGGAGGGAGTATATCATTATATTGAATTAACAGTAAAGCACAAAATTTGCTTTTACCTCACAGTAGGGCAACTCAAAAAAAAATTGTTTTTTTCTTTCAATTCAGGACCTTAACTTTCATCTTTTTAATCTTCCTCTTCCTTTTCTTGTTTCTCTTACCTTTTGCCCTTCCTTGTCTCGGTTCTTCATCATTGCTCGTTTCATCCCATTTTCCAAAATCATTTTCAATCCCATTAACAACTTCTAAAATTTCAGAACCGGACAATATATGAGGTTTCCTCTTCTCATGGGTTCCATCAAACCATTTCTTCTTCTTTCGGTAAGAATGATTGGATATAAGAAACCGTCGATGACCCATATACACACACTTGTGACTATGAGGTAGATATATTGAACAAGTATCAGCACCACAAATAGGACATGCCATCTTACCCTTAGTCATACACCCAAACTAGATTGCCATAAGCCGGAAAATCATTAATCGTCCACATGAGAATAACCCTCGATTGAACATGCTCTTCTTAAATGCATCGTACACCTCAACCCCACTTATCCATAATTCTTTCAAATCTTCAATCAATGGCCTTAAATATACATCAATATCATTTCCTGGTTGCCTTGGACCAGGGATTACTAAAATTAACATCATATTTTCTCTTTTCATGCAAAGCCAAGGGGGGAGGTTGTAATTAACAAGCATCACAGGCCAACAACTATGTGTAGAACTTAGATTACTGTAAGGATTAAATCCATCTCGTGGCAAGTCCAAGTCTTAAATTCCGAGGATCGATGAAAAAAGGCCATTTACTATCAATAGACTGCCACTGTGGCGAGTCAACAGGATGTCGCATTTTGTTATCATTGCTATGATGACTGCTATGCCACAATAATTGTTCAAAACTCTCCAATGATCTGAACATCCTTCTAAATCTGGGAATAATAGGAAAGTATCTCAACATCTTGGCTGGTACCCCCTTTTTAATTTTACGCTCATCTCCTTTTCCTACCACTTTCCACCTAGATTTCCCACACCTCGGGCAATTGTCTAGATCTGCCTCTTTTCTAAATAGACAACAATCTTTAGGACATGCATGTATTTTTTCGTAACCCAAGTCAAAGGTCTTAAGTAATTTTTTTGCAGCATACGTGGAACTAGGAAGAACATTCTTTTGTGGCAACATGTGACCTAAGATTTTGAGAAGATCGGTAAATGCTTTGTCAGAAATACCGTTGACCGCTTTATGTTTGAAAAGCATAACTGTCGCTGTTAGCTTTGTATAGTCACTGCCCATATACAAGGGAGTTTCTGCCTCTTCTAATAATTTTGAAAACCCCTCGTCTTCCATTGCTTCGCATAATTTGGAATCGTTTCCTCGTTAACACGTGCATCTACGAACATCCTATATGTATCTGGTATATCATCGAGATCATGTGTCATTTTGGAGGAAGTGCTAGGACGTTCTTCCCCGTGAAAAATCCAAACATCGTATGTCTTATCCATGACAAGCATAACCAAGTGTGAGATTACATCATCACTAGTCTGGTAATCCAAATTTCTACAACGAGTACAAGGACATCGAATTTTAGAGGGATTTCCTAGACTCTCAAAACACACTGCTACAAAATTTCTTACTCCTTCCCTGTAAGCATCACTTGGCCTACAAATAAAATTATACATATTACATAGATGGCACAAGAAATCTTGCAACTATCAAAACTACTATTTTAGCTTAGAGTGAAAACCTTGGTAGATTCACCCACGCTTTATCCATCGAATATGAATTATGAGTTCACCGAGAACACTACAAGAGTTAATAATATTAGAGCAACTTGAAGAGTTAATAATTCAGTACATCTCATTTTTACCCTCATTCATTAAAGAAACAAGATTAAACCTCAGACAAGGAAAAACATTTCAAATCATTTGCGGGATGCGGGATCCCGCGGGACCCATTGACTAGGAGGGATAAGCGTTGACTAGGCACCAAAATCAATATCCATAAATATAATATCAACAAGAAACATCAACTCCAAACTACATATTTATAAGACGTAACATAAAAGTACATAACACAACTGAATGAATTTGTTGCAAGCACTAAGCACTGTAAGGAGCAGTCACTAGTCAGCAGACTCAGCACTCAGCATCAAGCACTCAGCAGATTGTAAAAAAATCCTAACTTGAAGATGATATAGCAAGTGTATTACAAGTTACAAGTTACAATCTATATTTTATTTTATATCCTATATTTATTGTAGGAACTGCAATTTTCACCAAATTCCATCCATTATACCCTTAGCATTACCAATCTCTTTGCCTCAATCTGAACGTATGGTGCATATCTTATTTTTAATTAGATTGGTTAATGTTCAATCAAATAATAATTGTTATGCTATTTCAAGAAATGTCAAGTGACCAAATCATCATTAATTAGTAGTATGACTTGTCAAATGATACTATTTTTTTCCGGGCGGAGAGAGTATGCCTTTACCAATGAAATATACATAAGTCCTAATAATCTACTTAACAATTTGATTGATACAATAACAACAACAACATCAACAACCAGAAAATTACATGGACAACTCTACTCATATCATCTTCTACTTGTTTGAGAATCCTCTAAAAAGCACAAAAACTTCATGAAGACTCTCCTTTTTAACTGAAGACATGCATTGATTTGATTAGAGGGAGTTGAGGGACACACAAATCTAGTTCACCATTGAAGTGAAAAGTCAGTGGTACAGTCTTTGTGGTGATGATTTCCAGTTTGTATAATGTGATGAAGATCCAGAGGCGTTGGATCGAAGACGGTGAGATTACTCCAACGGATCAGATTTTGTCTTCCAAACACCTTCTTGAAGCTTCTCTCATGGGTAATTTCTCTTTTCTTTGTTACATGTCTGTAAAGTTTGCATCTTTTTGATAAAAAGTACTTTATTTTTGGGTTCGATTTAGAAATTCTTTATATTTTCTTAAAATTTGGAGTGTGATTATGAGGTTTTATCTCAAACCTGGAAATACACTGTCACGAAACCGAAATACCCTTTCATTAGATATAATTAATGGGACTGTGAGGAATTTAGAATTCTTTAACCTTTAAATTGGGAATTATAACTGTTCCTAGGACATATTGAAATTTCCATTCCGTCCGTCCCAAAATGAATTCATTTTGGGGATCAAGAACAAAAACTGACATTCATTTTGAGACAGAGGTAGAATTAAAATAGAAAAATTATTTAGTTAGATTAATTCTTTTCAAAAAATGAATAAATTAGTGAGATAAACAAGTAAACTCTATGGTGGGCTAGGTTGTATTGTATATACGATGTTTGATGCCTACAAGAAGAATCCGCTTGTCACAGAATCAAGTAGGGATGCTAGTTTGATGGGTGAGATACATTGGGGATTATAAACTTATCAGGGTTAATTGCCTAATAAGACATATATCAGTTAGATATATGTCCATCTACCTAGTTACATACAAATCAGCCATAGAAATGTTATTCCAAACTAACAATCTTCATTTGAAGAGCAAATGAAAGTCAAGAGAGAGAAAGGAAACGTGAACAAGCATTAAGAGATTCAAACTTACCTCAAAAATAACCTCTCACCAATATTAGGGCAAACTGAAACTTCTTCATCGGAAAAATGGTTTCCCCGCACCCATTCCAGTTAATGTCGATCCTTGCAAATTAGAAATTGATTTACAAGAAGCAAATATTAGAAATTGGCACTGATATTAAGAATAGTTGAAGGAGGAGAAGATGAATGGAACCTTGTATTATTGGACTGACGCTGTGTGGCCGGAAAGCGATTTTGCCCCGCCGTCGATTGTAGAGATCCGCCGATTATCACCAGGTCCGTCGAATATTTTGCCTTGGAGCCGTTGCCGTCGATCGATGCCTAGGAAGAAAGCGATTTGGGGTACAGGTGATTTCGGGGGAAAAAATGGCTCAATTGAATTTCGCGGTATTGGGCAAAAAATGCCCGCTCTTCTACTGGTTTTATTTTCTTTGTCTTTTTTTTTTCTTTTTTTTTTAAGAAGATGACAACGTTTATAAAAAAACGTTGTGAAAATACGGATATTTAACAACGTTTATTAAAAAATGTTGTCGTCTGTGAAACGTTTTTTAAATAAACGTTGTAGAAAGACCATTAAGACAACGTTTATTAAATAAACGTTTTTATAATGAATATACTACAACGTTTTTGCAAAAAATGTTGTTAAATCCAGTTAATGACAACGTTGTTTTAAAAACGTTGTTAACTAAAACTTTGTCAAAAGTCATTTTTCTTGTAGTGTGACCTAGATTTGTGTAAATGTTCGATTTCTACAAACAACTGATAGATGTGTTTCGATTTCTACAAGCAGTTCATATAAACAACTGATATATGTAATTTATTAGTTATTTTGTTCAATTTTCTGTTGTTTGTGTTTTTATTTTTGACCTAGGTAATGATTATGTTTATTGCACATTTTGCCAATATTTTCATATAAACAACTAATATATGTAATTATCAGTTGTTTTGAAATGTTTACAGGCAAATTTTTGACATGAATATCACTTGTTTATTTAGTGACTATCAGTTGTTTGGTAAGAGTGAATTTTAGTTTTTTGTTTTAGAATTTATGAAATAAACAACTGATAGTCACTCTTATCAGTTATTCTGCATTTTCATTTGTGTAACATGTAATGAAAGTACAACTGATATTCACTCATATCAGTTGTTCGATTAAGTGTTTTTGTTCTCATATTTGTGAAATAAACAACTGATAGTCACTTTTATCAGTTGTTGTGCATTTTTTTATTGTGTAACATGTTATGAAAAGTACAACTGATAAGAGTGAATATCAGTTATTCGATTAAGTGATTTTGCTTTCATATTTGTGAAATAAACAACTGATAGTCACTCTTATCAGTTGTTGTGTGTTTTCTATTATGTAACATGCTATGAAAAGTACAACTGATATGAGTGTATATCAGTTGTTCGATTAAGTGTTTTTGTTCTCATATTTGTGAAATAAACAACTGATAGTCACTCTTATCAGTTGTTCTACATTTTCATTTGTGAAACATGTAATGAAAGTACAACTGATATTCACTCATATCAGTTGTTCGATTAAGTGTTTTTGTTCTCATATTTGTAAAATATAAAACTGATAGTCACTCTTATCAGTTGTTGTGTATTTTCTATTGTGTAACATGTTATGAAAAGTACAACTGATATGAGTGTATATCAGTTGTTTGATTAAGTGTTTTTGTTCTCATATTTGTGAAATAAACAACTGATAGTCACTCTTATTAGTTTTTCTGCATTTTCATTTGTGTAACATGTAATGAAAGTACAACTGATATTCACTCATATCAGTTGTTCGATTAAGTGTTTTTGTTCTCATATTTGTGAAATAAACAACTGATAGTCACTTTTATCAGTTGTTGTGCATTTTCTATTGTGTAACATGTTATGAAAAGTACAACTGATAAGAGTGAATATCAGTTATTCGATTAAGTGATTTTGCTTTCATATTTGTGAAATAAACAACTGATAGTCACTCTTATCAGTTGTTTTGTGTTTTCTATTGTGTAACATGTTATGAAAAGTACAACTAATAAGAGTGTATATCAGTTGTTCGATAAAGTGTTTTTGTTCTCATATTTGTGAAATAAACAACTGAAAGTCACTCTTATCAGTTGTTGTGCATTTTCATTTGTGTAACATGTTATGAAAGTACAACTTATTAGAGTGAATATCAGTTGTTTGATTAAGTGTTTTTGTTCTCATATTTGTGAAATATAAAACTGATACATGTTATTTCTCATTCAGATGGTTAAGAAACAGGTTGTGAAAAGCGATGTTAAAGGGAAGAAGAAAACTGCAAAACAGAGATATGGGAAAAGCCTTGTCTATAGATCAAACATTGAAGGTACCCTTAAGCTCATAAAGAAGTTAGAGTTAAGGGATAATCAGCTGCAGATGCTGAAGAAATCTCCATTCTATAATATGTTATATTCCCTAACAATTAACAATGATATGCCAATTAGGAAATCTGATATGACAAGTCGTGACATTATTAGGAGCTTTGATCCTAAGAAAGGGAAGTTTAAGCTTGGGAAAAAATATGTAGACTTGACTGCTAATGATGTCAAGGTCATATTTGGGATGAAGTCTGGGGAAAAACCTTTGGTTTTTAAAAATAAAGGGTGTGTAGCAGAAAATTATGATTTAGTACAAAGAAGATTTAAGGATATTCCAAGAACTGTAAATAGTGTTAAGGAGTTGTTAGTTGATCTTTGTGAGAGTGACGTGAGTTGATGTTGAAGATGTAGTCAGACTGTTGACTCTTTTTGTTACGTAAACATTGTTCTTCGCCAACACAAGTATTCACATTACAGCACCATTTTTTTCCCTTGTGGAAAATTTGGATACCATGAAAGATTTCAACTGGTCTCAATCAATAGTGGATTATCTAATGAATTCAATCCGTGAAAACTATAGAGAACCAGAGAAGGTGAAAGGATGTGTATTTGTGTTGTCGGTAAGTAAAATAATATTTACGTTCTATTAATATTGTTTTCTTTTCAGTTTAGCATACTAACAAGTATCATTATCCTATCATTTATACAGTATTGATTCAGCGAACACACAACAATATTCGAAACAAAAAGGGAACTTCTTCTTCCGAGGTTTTTAAAAGTGGGAATTGCCGAAGAAGTTTGATGGGTTCAAAGAGTTACGCATCGATCCATAGAAGAGGGAAAATGTAAGTTTAAACCAAAAAATACTAAAATATATTTATCAGTTGTATGTTCATCAAGAATTGTTTGTGCTAAAAGTTTAGAAAAATAAATTGATATTCACATTTATCAGTGTTGAAAGACAACTGATAAAAGTGACTATCAGTTGTTTTTAAAGTATTTTTGGGTTAAGAGATTTGAGTAAATAATTGATAAGTACATTTATCAGTTTTGGAAAACAACTGATAAATGATAGTTATCAATTGTTTTTAAGTGTTTTTATGCTAGGTGTTTGATTAAACAAATGATAAATGTTATTCATCATTTATTTTCAAGTGTTTTGGACAATAATAGTTTGAAAAATTAACTGATAGAAGTGATTATCAGTTGTTTTCTGGTAGCTGTTTAAATAAATGGACAATTCTTTTGAAGTTTTGTAACATTTTGTGTTAACTTTCAGGTCAAAGAAAATGAGTTGGTTTTGAGCCGAGAAGAAACAGAAATGCTTTGTGATGATAAAAATGTAATGAGCGATGAAGAAACTCAAGATGATGAAGTTGAGAAAGTTGAATATGTAAAGAGCGATGAAGAAACGGAAGATGATGAAGTTGAGAACTATAAACAAATCAAAGCAGCGGAAGAAACTGAAGATGATGCAGTTGGTGGGGAGAATTTTGCTGGAAACTTTGAGGATAATGTTAATACAGTTGTTAATGAAGAAGATGAGATGGATTTGGATGATATGGCAACATCTTTTCTAGATGACCTTGTAAGAAAAGTAGAAGTGGACATGCTACATTTGGAAAAAAGAAAAGTTGGAGAATGAGAAGAAAAAATTGCAAGAGGAGAATGATGAGTTGTTGAAAGTAAATAGTAGGTTGGAAATGGAAAAACGGGAAACTGAGGAGAAAAAAAAAAGATTTGGAAAAGGAGAAGGAGGAGCTGATGAAGAAAAGCAAGAATGAATGTCAACAAAAGGAATCAAATATGTTGCTTGAGAAAATTGAAGGATTTGAAAAGGAACTGAGTGATGTTGGTAAAAGAATTAAAGATCTTGAAGAATGTGTATTGCAGAAGGAAATGGAATACCAAACTCAAAAAAGGAATATGGAAATGGGACATGAGGAGGAAGTGAAAAAGTTGGAAGATGATGTTATTCTTTTAGGTGTACAATTAGAAGAACAGAAGACAATATTGAGTGAGAAAGAGTTATCTGCAAAAGAGATTATGAGTAAGTGTGCAGCTTTGGAATCCCAACTGAATGAAGCAAGAGCTGAGCTAAAAAAGAAAGAAGCTGAATCACATGAGAGCATAGTAACTGGATCAATGGTCAAGAGGGTGAAGGAAAGAAAGAGGATTGAGAAAGTTGATGATGATTTTGTTTCATATCCAAAAAAAGCTTAAAAAAGATGATGGAAACAAAGAAAAAAAAAAAGAAACAAAGGAAACACAGATTGTTATCAAAGATGATCAACCAGGGGAGAAGAAGATTAAGGCGAAAAATATTCAAAAACTGAAATTCAAGAAAGGTCATAGTAAAACGACAAAGCTCATCAATAAAAATATATTGATCACTGTCAAAGATTGTTGCTTGCTCTAACAAAGAAGTAAGTAAAAATTAACTTATTTTAAATTCTCTCTGATAAACTTTGTGTTAATATTTATTCTAACAGTTAATAAATGTTACTTCTTGCAGTGGGGGTGCATGGATAAAAGGACATTTGCTTATTACTGTGGAGGAATTGTGGGAGGTAGCTCATGACGGATCAACTGATGTTGCGGTATGATCTTTAATCTAAAAATGATATATACATAATAGTTAAAACTGATAGGCATACTCCCCCCGTCCCGCTACAAATTGCACACTTTCCTCATTGGGCGTCGCATTTCAAATTGCACACTTCCTAAAATGGCAAAGAATCTTTACTATTCCACCCACTAATTCTCTCTCCTACTTTACTTTTATGCTCACAACACCAATCAAATCACTATTTCCTACCCCACTTTCTCTCTCCAATCTCACTTTTCATACTCACAACATTTTCTCCATTATTTTTTTCCTTAATTCACGCGTAAACAGTAACTGTGCAATTACTAGCGGGACGGAGGGAGTATTTATCAGTTTAATAGATTGTATATGATACATGGTTAAATAACTGATAATTTTTTTTTAACAGTTAATTGATGGATACATTGAGATAATGAAGAAGCAATATGAGGGCAAAGCCAAAACTTCGAGTTCACAAAATACCCGTGTTGGAGTGATCACAGGAAATGCAATGGTAAAATTATCACTTATTTCAATTATTACAATTGTTTTTATCACTTGTTAGTTTTGTGTCTTTGTGGAATGTGTTGTGAAAACACAATTGATAAAAGTGATTACAATTGTTTTTTTAGGGATTTAGTTCAAACTCTAAAATAAACGACTGATAAATGACAACTAATATTCAATTTTATCAGTTGTTTCAATGTGCATTTGTGTAGCATGTGTTAATAAACAACTGATAGTCATTTTTATCAGTTGTTCTTGTGTGCATTTGTTTCAATGTGCATTTGTTTCAATGTGCATTTGTGTAGTGAGTATGATTTAATAAACAACTGATAGTCACTTTTATCAGTTGTTTTTATGTGCATTTGTTTCTATGTGCATTTGTGTATTGATTATGTGTTAATAAACAACTGATAGTCACTTTTATCAATTGTTTTTGTGCTATGATAAGAATGTAATTACTAAATGTTAATGTATGAGATTTTTTTATCCTCTTGTTCATTGCAGGCATTTTTAGAAAGAAATTACACAAATGTAATCAAGAAATCAATTGATGATGCTATTGAGAATTGAGAATTTTTTAAGAAAAGGCAACAGCATTAGGTTTATCCTATTCCTGATACACACACCAGAAGTAGCAAGGTTGGCCGAGCATTGGACTCTACTAGCACTTGATGTCGAAACAGGAGAATACAAGTTTTATAACTCTTATCATTCAAGGGTAGACAGCATAAAGGATATCTATGCAGTTTATGCCAAACTGATGGTAATGTGATAACACATGTGATTTCATATTAGGATTTTGACTATCATGATTATTAATTGCTTCCTTTTTTTAATTTTATAGTATGACTATACAAGGAAGTTATATATTGGAAGTTATATATTGGAGAAGAGAAATCAGCTCCTGAAGATACTCAAGTGGAGAAGTTCATTGAAGTTGAAAGCACGCCACAACAAATATCGGGCAGTCTTGATTGTGGAATGCATGTTCTGATGATGATAAAAGATTATTTTTATTATTCAGCTGTCAGAACAAGCTATGAAAAATATGAAGTGAACCAGTTTCGAGCAAAAGTGTTTGAGGAATTAATAGGATGATGAGCATATTAGGAACATTTAATTCTGGTTAATGTTAGTTTATATTTGGTATTCAAATGCATATGTCTGGAAACTGTATTTTGTCATTGCAACCTAGATACATAACTGCTAGTTGTTAATGTACTTTGTTTTAAACTAGAATTTCTGAGTAATCCATCCCATATACTTTTATGTTGTTGGTGTTGCCATTTACATTCCATATTTTTTGCTTGAGCAATAAGAGATGAATATCTCTTATTTGTGTATATTATAAACAACTGATAATTAACCTTATCATTTGTTTTTATGTGTTTTTGGACTAAAAGGTTAGAGAAAATAATTTATATTCACAATTATCAGTTGTGGAAAAATAAACTGATTATAACATTTATCAGTGTTGAAAGGAAACTGATAGTTAAACTTATTAGTTGTTGTTTAGTTCTTTCAGGTTAAGAGGTTTGAGAAAACAACTGATAAGTACATTTATCAGTTGACTGGACCATAAGTAAGATCTATCAACAGACCTTTCATAAATGTGAAATATAATTAAAAACAATAAACAACTGTAATAACAATGAATTAATAACAAAGAATTAATGTATTTTTAGAATACGATATAAAGTACTATATCAATGACTAACAATGTATGTATTAAAGAAAATTCAAATTACTACATAGGTTCCTTGCAAGACTTCCAATTGTGGTTACCCACTTTCCCACAGCGACTGCACATAATCTTTCTTTTCGTAATCTCACCCCTAGAAGGGATACGTTTCTAGGCCTTCCAGGAGGACGCCTTACGATTGGGGGGAGTATAACAGGTTTTTTAGTAGTAGGTGGTTCCCCAAATGACACATATGGGTGAATAGAATTAGCATAGGACTCTCTGTAGTAACTCGTATAAAAATATGGCTCAATGTATTCAATTGGATTATCCGTGGCTTTGTACAAAGCAGCTAAAGCATGAACGCAAGGGAAGCCATCTTGTTTCCACTTTCCACACGTACATTTATAATCTTCAATGTTAACAACCATTGTAGGAAAAGAATGTACTTCATACACGAACTTAGAAGAATCATATACTATCCACGGTCTTCCCATCTCAATATTCTCATTGTACCTCTTATCCATGAGCGGACACAACGTAGAGGTCCAACTAGCTGACTCTTCTCTACGCTTTGACATATGCGCCATTACCGTCAAGCGAATTTCATCTATAAGCTCCATTATAGGCAGTGAACGACCATCTTTGAACTGGGCATTAAAGGACTCAGCAGCATTGGAAGACATTTCCCCATATCGCATACCATTAAAATATGAATTTGCATAGTTTTCAGGGGGCATGTTATCCAAGAATTGAGTGACATTTGTACCACCTTCAGCCTTCATTTTTTCTAATAAATCATGAAAAAGCTCTCTTGTAGGGGCTTCTGCACACTCACTAAGTTTAAAACACATCTTCTTCTTAAGCCCTAGATGAAATGCTTTCATCTTATCCTTTAAGTTGTTCTTCAAATGAACCATACAAAATGAATGAAAACAATCTGCCATGACAGCCTTAATTGCTGTAATAATACCTTGATGTCGATCTGAAACAAACGTCACAGCCCTTTCACCTATGACATGTTTACGTTGTTCTATAAACCAAGTCCAATTTGTTGTATCTTCACCACCAACAATTGCAAATGCCAAGTTAAAAAGTCCTATATACATGAAAATAGGAAAATAAACAGGTTAAATCGCATTCAAAATTGACTGTAGATGTGAAAAAGATATTTCAGTAAACAACTGATAAAATAAGGTATCAATTGTTCACTGTTGAAGGACAAATTTTGCATGTAAACAGTTCAAAACAACGGATATTCAATCTTATCAGTTGTACTTTCATAAAATGTTACACAAATGCATATGCAAAACAACAGATAAGAGTGACTATCAGTTGTTCATGTCAAAAGGAATTAACAGTTGTTCATGTAAACAGTTAACAACAACTGGTAATTACATATAAACAACTGATAAAACAAGTAATTCATACCAGAATTTCCGTCTTTCGTTGTTGCTGCAAGTAGGTTCCCTTTGAATTTTCATGGAGAAAAGTACCATCAACAAACAACAAAGGATGACAATATCGGAATCCTTTTATGCAAGCACCAAAAGAGACGAAACACCTCATAAAATGGCCAGTTTTGGGATCAGATTCAAGGAAAAACTTGTTGCTCGAATCCAACTGCTTCATTTTCCTAAAGTAACCTCTAAGGTTATCATAAGAGATGGATTATTCTCCAAATACTACTTCCCTAGCTTTCTCAAGAGCATACCAAACAATTCTGTAAGTAACATCAAGTCCAAACCTAGTTTTAAGAGTTTTCAAAACTTCTGCAGCTCCAATTGATGGCTTACCTCGAACAATTTCAAGTATGGAATCTGATACAACATTATAATTTACCCTACCACCTTTTCCACTTCGATGCACATCCCCACATGTATGATTTGACTCAAACTTCTTTATATAAAAAATCCATTTGCATTCTCAATAGAGGCATGGATCCTCCAAGGACAATCTTTAGAAACTTTATGAATACATTCTGCAGTAACACGTTTCTTATCATTAGAAACAAAGTTAAAATTAAATCCAACCTCAGTAGCATACTTTCTTAATTTGATACGAAGCTCAGTTATTCTCCCTTCGAAAACCTGCCCAACACCTTTTATATCCGTAGACCACTTCTTAGTTAACAGATCCGTTTCATCATGGTGGAAAAAATCACAGCAAGATCAAGACAACCATTATTGCTACTGTATTCAACCTCATTAGATGTAGTTCCACCAAAAATGGCAGACGTTGAAGAATTATTTGCACAAATAAGCTCACCCTTTCTTTTAACCTGAATATCCATATATTTGATGCCACTACGCACAACCATTATACCCATGTTCTTGTAATCATCTTCGATATCAAGTACACATTTTATGTTCCCAAGTAAAACATAAAACAAAGAGAGATTATCCCTATTCAATGACTCCCAACGTGAACATACAAACTCAACTATAGAATCATAAGAAGCAAACTGATTAAAGTTGCCTATAACAGTCAAGCCTTCATGCTTGAACAAAAACAATACCAAAGAATCCATTGCAATGAGATGAAAGCTGCATAAAAAAATTACAAAGCTGTAAACAAAAGTGATAAATGATTATAGAAATTCAGACAAATTATAATCGAATGCAATATGATTTAGAAAACCACGAATTCTCTATGAAGAATGAGAGTTAATTTGTGAATCTAAATAAACATATCTTTGTTCTACTTGAGATTCGGAATAAATCACTTCAGATCTGAAAATCAAAGTGATAATCGATGACAATGAGCTTAGAAATACTCAGATTGAATTGGAAATCAAACAATATCAACATTTAGATTGAAATTTTAAGCAAATTTGGAATATGAAAAAAAATCGCCATCGAAATCTCGCGCAGAGAAGAAAAATTATGCGCTGCCTGTTATGAAAAATTTAGAAACTAGGTTTATAGACCTGCAAGGAATTACATAAAGTTATAATCCCCTCCGAGGTAAGAGAGTGAAGTTATTTGTAAATTCCATAGTTAATGGAGTATTATTTTGTAGAAACGGATTTTACAAGTTTTTTTTTGTAAATGTCCACTTTTTCAGTGACTTTTTTGTAAAATGTCCTTATTATATTTATCATTCCCACACTTGTTATACTAACACACTTAATTGTGGACCCCACAAATAAATCATACACTACTAGAAAAACATGTTTTACCAGCGGAAAATTCCGCCTCTAAAGCAACATTTCTGTCGCTGCTACGTTCCCATCAGCGGAATTATTCTGTTGGCGGACCGCCAGTGGCAGCGTGTCGCAGCGGTCTGGCAGTCCAATTTTCGCCGGTGTTCACCAACGAAAATGGAATTTCGCCAGTGTCCACCGACGGAATATTCCGCTTCTGAGGAAATTTTATTTAATAAAATTGTAATTTCACCGGCGAAATTTTCCGCCGTTGTGTCTAAATCCACCGACAGAATATTTCGCCGGTGGGCCATCATCAACTCAAATGGACGCGCTGTAACCTCCCGATACTGCGCAGCCAAGCGTCTCTCCTCAGCCAACCTTGCCTCTGTCTCCTCCCAATACTGCGCAGCCAAGCTTGCCTCCAGAGAGGAGATCCTCGAAACATACTGAGGATCAGTGAAATTACCCGGATCGCGCGCGGGGAATGCGACGAGCGGCTTTCGCACTTGAGACCTCGCTGAAAAGAGAGGAGTCGCCACGCCGTTTTGTATTATGAGCCTAAATTTTGAAAAAGGCTGGTTTGAAAAAGGAGGTCATTTTGATTGGTAGCCAACACTTAGCAAAAGGCTTTTGAAAAAGGGGTCGTTTTGATTGATAGCCAAAAGTTAGGAAAAGACTTTTGAAAAGGGGGTCGTTTGATTGGTAGCCAAAACGTAGGAAAAAGCTTTTTGAACAGAGATTGTTAGGTTTGGAGGTCACGTTACGTTTCGGGAAGAGTATATTGAGATCACCAAAAATGCCTCGTATGACGAGTCTTTCTACCATTCTCGAAAAGTGTGTGTGTGTGTGTGTTCGTGTTGCTTTTGAAAATGAGCTTGAATGACAAGCTTTAATCTTGGTTTGAATGACAAACATTGATTTTGATAAAAAGAGCGTTTGCATGACAAACGTCGATTTTGAGTTGGAAATGAGCGTTTGAATGACAAACGTTGATTTTGAGTTGGAAATGTGTGTTTGAATGACAAACGTCGATTTTGAGTTGGAAATGAGTGTTTAAATGACAAACGTCGATTTTGAGTCGGAAATGAGCGTTTGAATGACAAACGTCGATTTTGAGGGGTTCTGAAAAGGAGTTCGAATGACGAACTTTCGGTTTTGAACCGGGAATTACGATGTTACCAATTTTATGAAAATGGTAGTAAATGAGATGCGATCAACGAGTCATTTTGTGACTCGTACATTTGTAAGTAAATACTATCAACAAACCAAATGGCTCGGACTTGTAAATGACAGTATTGAAATGCAATATCAACAGATTGAACGATCCGGACGGTAAAAATACGATCGACGAGCCAAATGACTCGGATTTGTAAAGGTGCATAAAGTAAATAGCAATATCGATGGATCAAACGATCCGGACTTGTAAATGACAATCAAGAACCAAACGGTTCGGACGTTAAAAGTACGAATCAACGGATCGAACGATCCGGACGGTAAATGACAGAAAAGTAAAAATGAGACTTGAATGCTGTTTTAACCCGAAATTACTTCTCTTACAGGAGAGAAGATGATTAGGGACTAAAATGTATCAAGTCCTGTAAACGGCGTTACATCTACATTTTGAGAATTTCGACTGGATCGAAAGTAGCGTATGACGCATAAATCGAGACGAAGCGGAGTTTAGAGAGAGAGTGTTACCAATTGCTAGGTATTGACTCTTTTGGCTCGAGTAGACGTATACGGGATACGATTTGGTGTTTGGAATGTGTTTCGGAAGTGTTTGGCTCATGTTTGGTTGGAAAACGTGGTTTTCACGCAAATCGAGGCCTTACCAGGGCTCGGGGAGGTGTTTGGAAAGCTGGAACCGTGAGGTTTTGACAAAAGATAATAAAATTTCACCCCTTTTACTGAATGACAGCCTTTGTATTTATAGGGGTGAATTTGAAGAACAGGCCGAACGGCCTTTCCTTCAATTTTGGGGGTTTTTGGGTATTTTGAAAATTGCAGGGGTGTGATGAGGATTCTGGTTTATCATGAAGAACAGGCTGGACGGCCTATCCTTCAATTTCAGGGGTATTTTGATCTTTTCACCCTTGAATATGATTGATGTTGATTTGGGAAGCTGTGCATGTGTGCCACGTGTCCCTGTGAGTCACCAAGATAGGGTTTTTTATCCCGTTAATCCCGGTTTTGACTGTTTTCTAAATAAATGTCCGAGAAAATGTTTGGAACAGCCCCGGAAAGTCCCAGAAATTGCGTATTTCTCGGAAAGTGGTACTTTTACGTGTGATAACGTGTGTTGAGTATACTTTGAAATTTGGATGAACGGGGCAGTCCTGGTGAATGAACGCTCGCCGAAAAAAATAAAATAATATTTTATTTTTTTTAGGAGTCGCCACGCCGTTTTTAAGGAAACATTGAAAACCTTTTGAAATGAGAAAATAGGTTCGGGGTCAGGTTATGATGTGGGAAGAGAATATAGAGCTCACCCACATCGCCTCGTCCGTAGACGAGTCTTTCTATGTTCAACATTCAAAACCATCCAAAGTGTGTGCAATTCTGCGTGACAAAATATGTAATAAAATGCATTTTAATGCTTTGCTATATTGATAAAAATGAGGGATTACAACTTGTGAACCTTTTACTGTGGGAGGCCACATCCCACTTACAATTAATGAAATTGAATTACAAGGAAATGGGTCGAGGCAGTCTGCCCAGGGCCACGAATGTCATACGACACAGGACTGCTCAGGGCCTTGAATGTCATACGACACAGGATTACCCAGGAGCGTGGATGTCATATGACACAGGATGCCCTGGTCAGACTGTCTCTTACAAAGGGGGTGGATATGCCACCAATACTACTCTAACACTAATAGAAGTAAAGAATTACATTGAACAAAGATTGAAACCATGAAAGGGGTCAATCTTGGCTTGACTGAAGTCACTGAAGTCAAACAACCTTTCTGGGGTGCTTATGTCGTATGACACAGGACGACCCTGTCAGTGGACTTCAACCAAAGAATCCAAAACTGCCCAAACGATAAACTTAGACTAAACATACTAATTTAAAGCAGTAGATCGACAATAATAAATGAGTATTGTGGGCGGATCATATGGCTTTGATGGCCAAATGTGAATGATCGCATATTTTAGGCCATGATCATGGGGCCATCACCTCCTAACTCAAACAAAGAGGTAAACTATAACAATGAAGAGGTCGAAATACAAGAGTATTATGGGAAGGTCATGGGGTTTTGGTGACCCAATGTGTATGATCACATGTATTGGGTCACAATCAAGGAACCCTCACTTCCTAACTCAACAAAATGATCAAGATAGAGACTCGGGTGAATGTGGATATGGAACGATCCATACTCACCTAAGCATCCAAGCACCCAGCACATCAATACTAAACAAGAGTATGCATTAAAGCTAGAAGAAGCACATAACCAGCTCATTCATAAATCACGGGGGAAGGAATCAACACTCAGATGAGTGTGAATATAGATGATTCACACTCATCTTCATGTTTAGACCACAAACAACAAGACTCAAGCCATTGCATAGGTGAAGCATCAGAAACCAAATATTACCGACATGATCAGAAACCAAGGCATAACAATCCTAATCAGAATATAGATCGAATGGCAGATTAACAGAGCAAACACATGAGTAAGAGAGGTAGAGAGGGTTAAGATTCGTTACCCTCGTAGTTTCCACACTTCCTATACCATGTCGGTATAGGAAGCCTTCTAATCAGCTCCGGGACAATGAAATAGAGGAACAGACAGCTCCTTAACTTGGTGCTGTTGATGATGGTTGAACCGGCCTAGGATCTGGAACCGAGGAGACGGCGTCGGTGGATTTGGGGTAGCGAGCAGGGATAGAACCAGGTGAGGACCGATTCAAATAGAGAGAGGGATTTGTTGGGTTTGTGATTGGCGGACGGTGTTGACGGTGCAGCGGTGACGGTGGTTAATGGCTTAGAACAGGGGATCGATTGAGAGAGGGTTTGGCCGGATTTGAGAGAGAGAGCGGTGAGGAGGTCACCGGCGAACTGGTTTTTGGGGGAGAGCTCAACGACGAGGAACGATTCCTTTTGCGTTTAGAGAGAGAGGGAGCCAAAACCATTTTGAGCGAGAGAGTACAGTGAGAGGCCTCTGTTGTTTGGTTGAGAGAAGATTGAGGTAGAGGGAGGCCTTGGGTCACCGGTGAGGAACGATTGTAGTGTTAAAGAAGAAGATTGGGGGGGCTCTGTCGCCGGGGAGAGATCTGGTGAGGAAGACCGGGAAGGAGGTGATTTGCGTATAGAGAGAGAGAATCTCTCTCTAAAACCGTTTAGTGAGAGAGAGAGGCCTCCGGCGAACTGGTTTTGGGGAAGACGATCACCGTGTGAGGTGATTGTGAGGGAGGCAATTTAGGGAGAGGAAATTGGTGAGGAAGCCATGGATTTCGTCTAGAGAGAGAGTAGTAAGAGAGTGAGCGTGTAGAGAGAGAGAGAGGGTAGTGAGCCGTGCCTCCCTGTGTTTTTTGTCCCCCCCCCCTCCCTGTGTTTTTTGTCCCCCCCCCCTTTTATAAATGAGATAAAATCCCTTATTTATTATTGACTGAGGATAGACTTGGAGTGTCGTACGACACCGGTCTTTTCCAAGGCAGATTGGGCCAGAGGGAGGCAGGCCCAAAACTTAATGAATATGGCTAATTGGGTAAGCCCAAAAATAATGCAAATAAATAAATAGTTTTGGACAAGCCCAAAACTAAATATATCTAAATAAATAAGCAGACCCAAAAACACGAGTTCGGGTCGGGGTACTCACAGAGCCCCTCGGCGACGTCGCTTCCACGGGAAGTGGGGTCGTCGACAAAAATGAGAATCCCGAGCCGGACAAAGACTGGCGTGAAGAAAGAGATGACCAAGATGGTCGAGCGGCTGGACCTTTATGAAAAGGATTCCTACGTATCCCATGAGGGAATCAAGCCAAATCATAGTTCGGAGAGGTGGACGTTTGTGTCCGGGGGAAAACGACCATAATGGTCATGCGGCTAGTCCCTTATGAAAAGGATTCCTACGTATCCCATGAGGGAATCAAGCCGAATCGTAGTTCAACAAGAGACGAACGTTTGTGTCCGAGGAAAAAGCGACCATAATGGTCATGCGGCTGGACCTTTACAAAAAGGATTCCTACGTATCCCATGAGGGAATCAAGCCGAATCGTAGTTCATCAAAGAGGTGGCGATAACAAGAGGCCACGGGATTTGTACCCGAGCGGTTGAAGCAGCTGAGTCACCCCCGAAGATTGATTGTTCCAGGGGATTCACCCGAAAGATTGGTTGCATTCCCAAGGAGTCACCTCGAAGATCGACCGCTCCAGTGAGTCACCCCGAAGATTGACTGTTCCAAGGGGAGTCACCCCGAAGATTGATTGTTCCAAGGGGAGTCACCCCGAAAGATTGACTATTCCAAGTGGAGTCACCCCGAAAGATTGACTGTTCCAAAGGGAGTCACCCCGAAGATTGACTGTTCAAAGGGGAGTCACCCCGAAAGATTGACTGTTCCAAGGGGAGTCACCCCGAAAGATTGACTATTACAAGGGGAGTCACCCCGAAAGATTGGCTTGTTCGAGGGAGTCACCCCAAAAGATTGATTGTTACAGTGGAGTCACTCCCCCAAAGATCGGGATCGTGCTCGAAGCGGAGTCACCCCAAAGATTGATCGCTCTCCAAGGGAGTCACCCCGAATATTGACGTTCCAAGGGAGTCATCCCCGAAAGATCGGACTGCTCCAAGGAGTCACCCCGAAGATTCGACTGCTCCAAGGGGAGTCACCCCCGTGAGATTGATCGCTCCAAGGGGAGTCACCCCGAGATTCGACGCTTTCGTTGGGGGAGTCACCCGAGAATTTGGATCATTTCGTTGGGGAGTCACCCGAAAACTTGAGGAAAACACTTGAAAAAGACCGAGGGACGGGCGTTTGTACCAGAAAGAAAGACAAACATAAAAGGAAAGATAATCATAACATGAAAGATGACATAACGCGGGCGTTTGTACCCGAATGGAACATAATCATAAAAGCATAATATGAAAGATAATCATAATGCGGGCATTTGTACCTGAAAGATAAATAATCATAACATGAAAAGTAATCATGACATGGGCGTTTGTACCCGAAAGAAACATAAGCATAACATGAGAAGTAATCATGACATGGGCGTTTGTACCCGAAAGAAACATAAGCATAACATGAAAAGTAATCATGACATGGGCGTTTGTACCCGAAAGACACATAAGCATAACATGAAAAGTAATCATGACATGGGAGTTTGTGCCCGAAAGAAACATAAGCATAACATGAAAAGTAATCATGACATGGGCGTTTGTGCCTGAAAGAAACATAAGCATAACATGAAAAGTAATCATGACATGGGCGTTTGTACCCGAAAGAAACATAAGCATAACATGAAAAGTAATCATGACATGGGCGTTTGTACCCGAAAGAAACATAAGCATAACATGAAAAGTAATCATGACATGGACGTTTGTACCCGAAAGAAACATAAGCATAACATGAAAAGTAATCATGACATGGGCATTTGTACCCGAAAGAAGCATAATCAGAAAAGCATAAAATGAAAGATGATCATAACATGGGCGTTTGTACCCGAAAGAAGCATAATCATAAAAGCATAAAATGAAAGATGATCATAACATGGGCGTTTGTACCCGAAAGAAGCATAATCATAAAAGCATAACATGAAATCATAACATGGGCGTTTGTACCCGAAAGAAGCATAATCATGAAAGCATAAAATGAAAGATGATCATAACATGGGCATTTGTACTCGAAAGAAGCATAATCATAAAAGCATAAAATGAAAGATGATCATAACATGGGCGACGATGACCCCTACCAGCCCCCGTTCTCCACAGTGCCCCAGTGGCATGGATATTACGGCGAGCCCCAGCCTTGGGCCTTAGATGAGGAGGATGATGACTCTGATGGCGAGATCCATGAGGAGCAGGAAAGCGGCGGCGATGGCCAGGAGCAGAGTGGCTCCGAGGAGAGCGGGGAGGACTCTGGTGACGATTCCGAGTCGGAGTGATCGTGGTGGCCCCCCTTTTGCCATGCTTTAGGACTCTTAGAGAGAGAGAGAGAAGAAGCAATGCGCACACTATTCTATTGCTTTTGAATTGTAAAACAATTATTTTTTGGATTCTGCACTTCGTAATTTAGCAACTAAAGCATTTACTTAATGGTATCTAGACTTATTTGTTTATATGCATAAGTCCGTCCTAAAAAAGGCAAAAAAATGACGGCATTTGCTGTGGTTGGGTATATTTTGTGGTTTGTGATGTATTGGGAGTTATTAGTGGATGTATTGGGTATGCCAAATCCTCTCCCATGCGTTTGGTGAGTAAGGGGGAGTGCATATGTACTGTTTTGGGGTGTTTTGGACAGGCTTGGACAGGTTTTGAGCAAGCATTGGGTCGCTGAAGGACTGCTGCAGATGCAGCAATTGCTGATGTCTGGTGGATGGTCACATTAACGGACTTTCTTGGACAGCAAGCCCCAGCATTTATAAAAGGACAGATCTGCAAAAAGGCAACTTCCAGCAGTCACAGCAGCCCCAGAACCGACCTTCAACACCAAAAATAGCCTTAAGACCCAGCATTTGGCCCAAAATGGAACGTTATGATGAGAGATCCAATGCAGCCCCATTACAGGCAGAATCATCATGTGGCCAAGGAGGCGCCCATCTTTTCAGACCTCAGTCAATCAGTCACTGGACAAGACTCAGAAATGTATATGTGCAGGGGCACATTTTTCGAGGGTGGGAATGGATCCCGATTCTATGACACACTCGCTTTTAGGTTTGACTCTTTTAAGAGAGTATAAACATTGCAAGGTGTGGAAAAGTGTATGGAAGCCCATGCTGATAGAAAGACAGTGTTTGGCTCTATTTCCCTATGATGGAGAGAGAGAAGACTTGTCGAGACACTTGAAAACTTGTCTTATTCATGATGATCACAAGGCAGCTAAAAACCCTTTATTGATGTTCGGGTTATTCAACCACTAAATTTGATATGAACAAATATTTTGATTAATCACAAGGAGAAAACCAACTGATATCGAGAATCAAGCTCGGAAGGATGGAAAGTGTATAGGAACGGTCCTTGATGAGACCGATTTTTTTTTAGATTTGTTTGTGATTTCGACCGGACCAATTATGGTTGCCTACGTTCCCCTCCTGACGAGGAGCTCTGGTCGCCGTAGTTCGGGCTTATCCCGATTGAAAATAGAATGAATGTTAAAATTCGAGGATCTGGACCTTTGAGGATTTTGAGGATTTCTCCGAGAATTGGAGATTTAAAGAATATGTCTCCTCCTGGAGTGTCGATGAAAGACACGGATGAGAAGCCCCAGTGGGGCATTCACGGCAAGTGTTTGCGGAAGAGAAATGAAATATGCTCACATGAAGTGCCAAATGAATGGATTGAATTTGCACAATCTTAGATTGATGACTTTGAGCCAAGATGGATTAGATTCCAATTTAAGCAAGCAATGAAGCATTAATTTGATTTAGCTCTCGAAGATATTAGAATGAAGTTACTATCCGGTAGGGACTGTAGCTGGGTTTCCGGGCTTCGATCGGCCATCGGGTGATTTGGAAAATTGTGACCTCTTAAGATGAGAGGTCGGCTGGGCTTTTTGCTAACTAAGCCTCTAAGGATGAGAGGTTGGCTTTTAGGGATGTGTTTGGGGTTTCTAAGGTAAGGAAACTGATTTGCCTCTAAGAATGAGAGGTCAGATTTTGACTTTGGCTAAAGGCAAGGGTAATGGTAACGGGAATATACTCTAAAATCGAGAGGATGGCTTGGAATTGGTTAAGGAAATGGGAATATCCTCTAAAATCGAGAGGATGGCTTGGGATTGGTTAAGGAAATGGTGAGAGAAAGTCCAAGCTATCGAGAACTTTTGCGAATCTTGTGAGAGTTCGGGCTCCTTTTTTATCATTGCAGAGCTTCTTAAGAAGTCGGGGACTTTTGCTGAATGGTGAGGATCTAAAGTCCTTCTTTTGAAAAGCATCTTGAGGATTCTTGCTGAATTGTGAGGATTTAAAATCCTTCTTTTGATAACTTGGAAGGCCTCTTTGAGGAGTTGAGGATTATCTTTCCTTCCTTCACAACTTGAGTATTTTATGCATCGCCGACTCTCGAAGCTAACTTCTTTGGCGTGACTTGGACTTCTCTCAGCAAGGAGAAAAGGTGATGGCTAAACAGGGTTTCAAAACATGCCGATCTTGAAATGAAAGGATATTGTTTAGTGAGGGTGAGGTAATGGCTTCCCTAGGGTGAAAGGCTTCAGCCGCGATCCCTACCGGATGACCTAAACGAAATTAAGTCTTCATTGCTTTCTTAAGCTTTAAATGAGAAAAGATTTATGCAAATTCATCGAGCAACGAAATGATGAGGATGATGAAAGAGATGTGAGCATATGAGATGCAAGATGGGGAGTTGGTAAGCCCCAATTTGAGAAGGATATCAATTGATTTTCTCACTCCGATTAATTTAAACATGGGTCATTTCAAAGCATTAGTGGTTGAGCAGCACAAGTGATCATCTAGGATAAGACCATTTCAATTAAATGTAACGTGGGTGTGAAAGTGATGCCTCGAGTCTAGCAAGAAGAGAAACAAAGATTTTTATTACTGCAAAGCAAAAACTGGTCCAACTTGGACTTTACAGACTCATGTCCGAAAGGGACATTCTAGAACCTACGAAGACTGGTTGACTTCTTCAACATTGGATGGGCGAGAAACTCCAGACTGGCTAGCCACCACATTCTCTGCACCAGACATCTCGGATTCTGAGTCAGATGAAAATCACTCGGACACTTGAACTCTTCCGCCTTAGGAATATGGACCAATGAGCGCCGAGAACGAGAGCACACACCCAACTTGCCGTAGCTGTAGAGGTGAAGTGGTGATTGGTAAGGTGGCGGAGGGGAGAACCTTGAGATGGTATGGGAGAGGGAAGAGTGGGAAAGGAGACGGACTCGCGCATATGCCTTATTAAAAGTTTAAATAAAAATAATTTTTATTAATCCTAAGAATGGTTGGAAAAGGGGGACACCTTCTTTTTCGCATTCTAACCTATTTTGAACTAGAGCGAACCTAAGGGGCATACAAGTCAAAACAAGTCAAACTCAAGATTTCCAAAACCAAGTTCAAGTCAACAACGTCTTGACTTGGGAGGAGGGAGGTTCGAAAGTACGTTTGAATGTACGAGACCGCATTTCGCAGGTAAAATCCTGGAAAAAATTCGGCATGACCTCTCCTCACTTCTAGTCAAAAATCCGGCATGACCTCTCGTCACCTCATGGCGAAATTTCGGCATGACCTCTCGTTCGTACGTGTCAAAAATTCGACATGATCTCACGTTAGCACATGTCGAAAATGCGTCATGACTTCTTGCGAAGCCAAGTCGAGAAATCGACATGTACCTACGTCGAGACATGTCAAAATTTTTGACATGTACTCACGTTAAGTCATGTCGTGATTTTGACATGAAGAAGGAGGGTATGCTGAGACTTTGGAAACGAAGTATGACTCGAACTTTGTGAGAAACTTTTGAAAATCGAGTTTGAAAATGTTTTGAAAAGTATTTTTTTTGCCAAAAACCAACCGGTCACGGTAAAAAGTGTGTCATGGACAAGTGTGGCTCCTAACACTCTATAGGCCGGGAGGACTTTAGGCGCTCAAGCGTAGGCGAAACACGTCACCGTCCGCGATGCCGTCCGTACACTCCAAGGGTTCTAACTCTATGTGCGGGTAGCGTGCGAGCAGTGTGAAGGTAATTTCTAAAAAACTTTTTTTTTTTTTTGGAAAAGGGGATGAAGGAAAATAACACACACACACCCCACAGAGAACAATAAATCAAGGATCAATAATCTGATCAAGGGGGACTGCCCCACAATCACAACCTGCACCAGAAATCAAATCCTGTAAAATTGACCACTTATGTCGCGTGACACAAGACTGATGAGGTCAATTGTGTCGCGTGACATAAGGAGTCACACATCCATAATCTGAACAACAAACCAGGACCAGCCCCAGCCTCCAAGCACAACACAAAATCTCAGCCCCAAGCACCAATGCAACAAAGCAGGAAGCCAGGAAGGGGAAGGGATAAAGCAAAGCACTAACATGCATTTATGCACATATAAAGTCACCAACAATGCACACATATATGAATGAAGTGAATGTTGAACAAGCACGAAAGTTTGACCCACTTTTGAAAACAGGTTTCAAATCCCCAACGGAGTCGCCACTGAATGAACACTCGCCGAAAAAAATAAAATAATATTTTTTGTAGGAGTCGCCACACCGTTTTTAAGGAAACATTGAAAACCTTTTGAAATGAGAAAATGGGTCCGGGGGTCAGGTTACGATGTGGGAAGAGAATATAGAGCTCACCCACATCGCCTCGTCCGTAGACGAGTCTTTCTATGTTCAACATTCAAAACTATCCAAAGTGTGTGCAATTGTGCGTGACAAAATATGTAATAAAATGCATTTTAATGCTTTGCTATATTGATCAAAATGAGGGATTACAACTTGTGAACTTTTTACTGTGGGAGGCCACATCCCACTTACAATTAATGAAATTGAATTACAAGGAAATGGGTCGAGGCAGTCTGCCCAGGGCCACGGATGTCATACGACACAGGACTGCTCAGGGCCTTGGATGTCATACGACACAGGATTACCCAGGAGCGTGGATGTCGTATGACACAGAATGCCCTGGTCAGACTGTCTCTTACAAAGGGGGTGGATATGCCACCAATACTACTCTAACACTAATAGAAGTAAAGAATTACATTGAACAAAGTTTGAAACCATGAAAGGGGTCAATCTTGGCTTGACTGAAGTCACTGAAGTCAAACCAACTTTCTAGGGTGCTTATGTCGTATGACACAGGACGACCCTGTCAGTGGACTTCAACCAAAGAATCCAAAACTGCCCAAACGATAAACTTAGACTAAACATACTAATTTAAAGCAGTAGATCGACAATAATAAATGAGTATTGTGGGCGGATCATATGGCTTTGATGGCCAAATGTGAATGATCGCATATTTTAGGCCATGATCATGGGGCCATCACCTCCTAACTCAAATAAAGAGGTAAACTATAACAATGAAGAGGCCGAAATACAAGAGTATTATGGGAAGGTCATGGGGTTTTGGTGACCCAATGTGAATGATCACATGTATTGGGTCACAATCAAGGAACCCTCACTTCCTAACTCAACAAAATGATCAAGACAGAGACTCGGGTGAATGTGGATATGGAACGATCCACACTCACCTAAGCATCTAAGCACCCAGCACATGAATACTAAACAAGAGTATGCATTGGAGCTAGAAGAAGCACATAACCAGCTCATTCATAAATCACGGGGGAAGGAATCAACACTCAGATGAGTGTGAATATATATGATTCACACTCAATTTCATGTTTAGACCACAAACAACATGACTCAAGCCATTGCATAGGTGAAGCATCAGAAACCAAATATTATCGACATGATCAGAAACCAAGGCATAACAATCCTAATCAGAATATAGATCGAATGGCAGATTAACAGAGCAAACACAATGAGTAAGAGATATAGAGAGGGTTAAGATTCGTTACCCTCGTAATTTCCACACTTCCTATACCACGTTGGTATAGGAATCCTTCTAATTAGCTCCGGGACAATGAAATAGAGGAACAGACAGCTCCTTAACTTGGTGTTGTTGATGATGGTTGAACCGGCCTAGGATCTGAAACGGAGGAGACGGCGTCGGTGGATTTGGGGTAGCGAGCAGGGATAGAACCAGGTGAGGACCGATTCAAATATAGAGGGATTTGTTGGGTTTGTGATTTGCGGATGGTGTTGGCGGTGCAGCGGTGACGGTGGTTAACGGCTTAGAACAGGGGATAGATTGAGAGAGGGTTTGGCCGAATTTGAGAGAGAGAACGGTGAGGAGGTCACCGGCGAACTAGTTTTTGGGGGAGAGCTCAACGACGAGGAACGATTCCTTTTGCGTTTAGAGAGAGAGGGAGCCAAAACCGTTTTGAGCGAGAGAGTACAGTGAGAGGCCTCTGTTGTTTGGTTGAGAGATGATTGAGGTAGAGGGAGGCCTTGGGTCACCGGTGAGGAACGATTGTAGTGGTGAAGAAGAAGATTGGGGAGGCTCTGTCGCCGGGGAGAGATCTGGTGAGGAAGACCGGGGAGGAGGTGATTTGCATATAGAGAGAGAGAATCTCTCTCTAAAACCGTTTAGTGAGAGAGAGGAGAGAGAGAGGCCTCCGGTGAACTGGTTTTGGGGAAGACGGTCGCCGTGTGAGGTGATTGTGAGGGAGACGATTTAGGGAGAGGAAATTGGTGAGGAAGCCATGGATTCCGTCTAGAGAGAGAGTAGTGAGAGAGTGAGCGTGTAGAGAGAGAGAGAGGGTAGTGAGTCGTGCCTCCCTGTGTTTTTTGTCCCCCCCCCTTTTACAAATGAGATAAAATCCCTTATTTATTATTAACTGAGGATGGACTTGGAGTGTCGTACGACACCGGTCTTTTCCAGGGCAGATTGGGCCGAAGGGAGGCAGGCCCAAAACTTAATGAATATGGCTAATTGGGTAAGCCCAAAAATAATGCAAATAAATAAATAGTTTTGGACAAGTCCAAAACTAAATATATCTAAATAAATAAGCAGACCCAAAAACACGAGTTCGGGTCGGGGTACTCACACCTGGGAAGTCTCGTTGACTAGGAAAGGGGGAGTTAACGGATTCCGGTTAACTTGGAAAGGGCCAGTCAACGGATTTCGATTAACTTTTAACGGATTGTAACGATCCGGATTTGGGTACTTACAATCGGGCCTGATCACATTCGAGCGACGACCAGTCGACGACGATGGGCATTGCAGCCCGCGATCACCCATCCCTAACACTCGGTCTCCTCTCTTTGGATGTCCATCTGAGGTGACCGCTTGCCAAACTTCAGGCACGAATGGAATGGGTTGGCCGGGAGGAGTACCTTCGGGAGTAACGGCAGCATGATATGTATTCTGACAAAATAAAACAAACAAATATAATCATATACACAATATACATAAATAAATTTACATATTCAAAAGCAAGTCTTTTAATGATAGTTTACTTACAAAGGCCAATGTTGATCAATCATCAACCCACTGTGGAGGTTGATCGGCGGATGTAGGAGTTTTCACATGCGTGCTAACGAACACATCCAAAAAACCGACATCGGAGTCATGTTCCCTTTGCTATAAATAAAAGAAGCGAGATTATTATTTTGACATAGGTGTATATAGTTGAGTGTACACGGTTAGTTAAAACGGTAACAAGATTTCTTTGGCAAATCAAAAAAAATCTAAGAACATGGGCCCAAGTAGGCCTACAATAATATGAATTCAGGTACTAATATCTTTGAGAACATTTTCTATAGTTTTATTGGAAAATAAACTAAAAGTAAGCAGTAGACAAGGGAGGATGCAAAAGCTTTTGTTCTATTCCTAGCACCTTTGACACAATTGCTCCTCTTTCTGTGTGCTACCTAAACCCCAATCTCACTAATGACAAGCCAAAATTCAACTCTAAACAATCTTTCATACTGATTTGAATTTTAGGGCACTGTCCACCACTTGTCCCCCCTAATATAGACTTAAGTAAGCAGAAGAAAGCCAAAATATAATGATCAGAACCAACAAACCAAAGGTAATCTACTGTTTGACTACATGGTGAAGTTTCTTAAATGGTGTTAAAAGCATCCTCAAACTGTCTTGTTTGGTTTCAAAGTCAATTAAATTAAAACCATGAATTTCATAGTATCAACATGGCTCCCCAGCTAACATACGTACATAAACTGATTTCAAAGCATACATACACTACATTTACTAACATACATACATAAACGAAAACCATGGATTTCACTAAATTTAAACTAACATATATACCATACGCATATGATGCTCGGCGACGTTGATCGTCCTCATCGTATGCTTTGACGCCGACCTCGAGGAGCTCGCTCTATTTGCCCGAGCCTTTTGGGCGATCGTTAACGCCCCTTTCGAATACCAATGTTCGCAAAATCTACGAAACACCTCCTCGGTCATCCAAGTCGGTGTCTCGGGCGCCAATCCCTTCTCCACCCGCTGAGTATAGAATCGAGATTTCGGGGTACCTATTAAAAATATGAATATCTCATAAACATATAATGATAACATTATAAAATTAAAAGAGTATAATCATTGTTTATTAAACTAATTAAGGATAGATAAAAATATTACCAATATGATCCTAAAATAACTTCATACACTGCTGCATGAAAATATATTTAACCTGATCCTCGTCGATGTCCTTAGCCCATGTAAATTCAAATACAACATAAAAATAAAATTATAACATTTTAATAACAAACTAACATTTAGGTTTTAAATAAAAACCATTAACACATTACCTTAAACGCCTCCCAAGCATACTCCTTCTCCTCATGTGGCAATGATTTCCAGTTGGGCCAAAACTCGTGTATGACCCGAGACCGCCAATACGCCCCAATCTTTGTCCCGGGTGTAGGGTATGCACCTACAAACCTGCCAATTATATTTATACAATAACATTTTAACTTAAATAATGAATTATATATAAAACAAAAAGGAACTAACTTATATCAAATTAATGAAGAGTTACTTACTGTGCATAATGTGGCGATATCTGGAGATACGCCCTCCCCTCGAAATTGACAGGAGTGTTACTCATAGTAGTACCAGCCCCAGAGGAGGAGTTGGTACTACTACGTGTAGGGTCGTCATCACCGGCACCAGTAGCACCGGTATCAGATCGGGACAGTTGCGTCCCAGTAATAGCTGTGTATAACGGGCGTGTCTTCCTGCCCGCTCTACTAGAATTTCTCATATATAAATACACTAAAAATATTAAAATATAAAACTTTAACAATAGGAAACAATATATTAACAGATTTTCTTAAAATAAATTTAAAATTCTAATATTAAAATATAAAACTTTAACAATAAGAAACAATATATTAACAGATCTTCTTAAAATAAATTTAAAGTTCTAATAATCTAAAGCATTCACAATACATAAATTAAAAGAGTATGATCATTGAAATACAAATTTTTAGATGTTAAAATATTATAAATCTTTGTCCCCATCCTCATCACCGGACTCTGAATTACTACAAAACTCAAGTTCTTCATCATTGTCTTCGGACTCTGATGAATCAAACTCTGGTTCGACATCCTCTTCCTCTTCCTCTGATTCATCAATTTTAATGTGCGCGAGATGACCTGAACGAGGCAGAGGAGGTGGCAAATTCACTGGTAAGAAATCCTCCTCAGGTTCATCAACATTTTGAGGAATATGAGTGACATCATCTAATGGATGATTAGCTGATGAAACGTTAGGTGGCACTGGCATTTAATCATCTTGATAGGGTGTTTCTAATAACGACTATGTAGTTGTATGTTCGTCAATCATGCTTCTAGCCTTAGTCTTCCAAACAGCCCACCATCCGTCAGGTCGTCGACGAGGGTAGGGTGTCATGTATACCTGTTGTGCTTTAGATGCTAAGATGAAAACGTCATCGCCAACATGTCTGGATGAGTCCTTTACATTGATGAGGTCAAATATGACGTGCTTCTTAATACCTCGCACAGCATCTCACCACTAACAATTAAATAAGACAACATTGTTTCCACCCAAATACTCCACCTCGACTACTTCTTTCAGGACACCATAATAATCAAGGTTTCCTTTAAGATTCACACCGCTATTCCACATTAATTTAGAGTTCCCTTAACTTTTGGTATGAAACACATAGCCATTCACGAAATAATCGTTGTATAAATTAACGTTCAAGTACGGAGTTGCTGCTAAATGTCTTAACCTCGCAGCTTTGGCATCACCCGGATGTTCAGTTATCTATAAGACAATATGTAACCAATTTAATACAATTTTAAGATTGAATATTTAAAAAAGTGTATAGAATAAATTTGAATTTAACAAAATATTTACATATTTCCTTAGCCATTTTGAAAATTCTTTGTATGTCCTAATTGCGATGAGTTCTGGAGATAAATCTCGAGCTAAATCTTCAAACATTCTGTAATAGGGTTAAACAAGGCATTTCATATGCAGGTAATTAAACATGCATAATTTAATCGACGAGGCGTAAACATAACATCAATGACTTACTTGACATATTCCTCAACCTCGTCACAGTTAAGAAGAACATAGAGTGAGACCGCGTCAAACTCTTTAGCGGTTAACATAGGCGTACCAACCCGTTTGTCGAGGAATCGACCAGGGAATGAAAATATAGAGATGCTTCCATTAGACACAGGACAACCACCATCGTAATTGCGGCTAACCCTAGTCAATATCGTATCAATATCAGGATGAAAATATGTTCCGACAAAGGCAACAATCTCATCTATAATAACAGCCTCTGAAATTGAGGCCTCGACTATGGCCCTATTGATCATCTTCCTTTTCAATTGGCCTAGATACCTAAAAGTCATTTGTAGATTAAAACATAAATAATGTTAAAGAAGGTATATTGTTAATGCTCAAATTATTTAGAAATAGAATAAATTCAATTACCTCTCAAATGGATACATCCATCTGTATTGAACTGGACCACCGACTCTAGCTTCGTATGCCAAGTGGACCGGTAAATGCTCCATAGAATTGAAGAACGAAGGAGGAAATATCTTCTCAAGTTTGCACAAAGTCATTACGATGCTCTCCTCAATATTTTCCATGTGATCAACACGTAGTGTGGTCGATGTTAACGCTCGGAAAAACTCAATTAACTCTGTTAACGCTACCTAGATATTGTCAGGCAAGAGATCCCGGAGAGCAATCGAAAGTAGTCTATCCAGCAAAACATGACAATCATGACTCTTTAAACCCTGTACTTTCCCCTCCTCTACATTGACACAGTTACCAATGTTAGATGCATAACCATCTGGAAGCTTTAAATCCTTGAGCCATTTCAGGAGTAGGTGTTTGTTTTCCTTTGTAAGCACGTATTGAGCCACCGGTTTCACTGTTTTACCATTGACCTCATACAACTCTAAGGTCGACCGCTTACAGATTTCCTTAAGGCCCATTCGACCTTTGACTGTGTCTTTAGTTGTTGCCTTTAAATCCATCAACGTGTTAAAAACATTATCGAATACATTCTTCTCAATGTGCATCATGTCAAGGTTATGTCGAATGAGATTTGTTTTCCAGTATGGAAACTCCCAAAATATACTCCTCTTGGTCCAGTTATAGGAAGTCCCAAACCCTTATATTTTGCTCTTCGAAAACGTTTTCCCCCACCGAGGATCGGGTAATCTAGATACCTCGCTATAGACCGCGTCACCACTCAAACGAATCGGGGGCTCATCATGATCATTCTTATTCTTTTTAAATGCATTCTTATGGGTCCTGAATGGGTGGTCCTCTGGAAGAAATTGTCTATGGAAATTGAACCAACATGGTTTTCCAGAGTGCTTGAGAGTGAAAGACTTTGTGTCACTCATACAATACGGACATGCCAACTTCCCGTGGGTGCTCCAACCCGATAACATCCCATATATAGGGAAGTCATTAACTGTCCACATTAACGCTACCTTCAGGCTGAAATTCTCTGGCTTGAAAGCATCCCACGTTTCGACCCCATCCTCCCAAAGCTGTTTCAATTCCTCCATCAAAGGTCGGAGATAGAAGTCAATGTTCCTCCCAGGGCTGTTTGGTCCGGGGATGAATAACGACAAGAACATGTAGGGATCACTCATACACAACCAGGGGGAAGATTGTAGACAGTGGTTATAACCGGCCAACAAGAGTAAGATTTTTCCCCAGTACCAAAAGGATTGAAACCATCAGAGCAGATGCATAACCGTATATTTCTTACTTCAGACGCAAAGTCAGGATAAGTCTTATCAAAGTGTTTCCATGCCTCCACATCACTGGGATGAATCAACACACCCTCTTCACTCAAACTTTCCTTATGCCAATGCATTGCTTCTGTAGTAGATTTAGACGCGTAGAGGCGTTGCAATCTCTGAATCAACGGCATGTAAAGCAACTGCTTATATGGTTTGTTTGTTTGTTTTTTGTGTTTTCCGATTTGGCCTATATCTACTTTCTCCGCAAATTGAACACTTTGTCTTCTGTGAATCTTCCTTGTAGAATAGCATGTAGTCATTCTTACACGCATCAATCTTTTCATAACATAGCCCAATTTGCCCAACCAACTTCTTTGTCTCATAAAAGTTTGTAACCAGCTTATTCTCTTTCGGCAACAACCGCTTAATTGCTTTCATGATACGATTATAAGTAGACTGGCTAATATTGCAATCATCCTTTATATTAAGGACCTCAGCCACAGCCTCCAACACACTGATCTCGCAACCTGGATAGACCTTCTCTTTTGCAGAGTCCATAGCATCAATAAATTTTTTGGCTGCAGGAGTTGGTTCCTGCTGTTGGTTCTCTGACCAATCGAATTCAGGACCGGCTGCATCCCTAACCATATCTTCCATATTCAAAGGTGGTTCTTCATTGTCCTGAATAATAGGTTAGGGTTCAGGAGGTACATGAATATTCCTGGGGGGATTATTCGCAACATTTGGGCGCAATATCATTTGCTCACCATGAGTTATCCACCATTTGTACCCAACTTCAAACCCGTTATGAAAAAGATGTTTATGAGTATCGATCACGCGTAGAAACTTGGTATTACGACACTTGACGCATGGACACCTAATCTTATCACCATTCATGTAACTGGGATTTGCTGTAGCAAATTCAATAAACCCCTTCAACCCTCTTATGAACTCAGGAGTGAGATACCCATTTGATTCGGCAACCTCCGATTGTACATCCAACTACGATCAACGTTGACAGACATCACTCCTGCATTGCAATCTATATAGTATACGTACACTCAATCTAATCGACGGATGGAACAAAATTGGGATGTTAATAATTATTTGATTTCATAATATATTAACAGTTTAGATGTAATTAACGTATTATCATTCCCTAAATTTGAATTACAAACTTAAAAGCAACAAGACACTTCATTTAGGTTTAGAATTGGGGTTGGCTTCTATCCCATCCCGAAATGCACGATTATATGAATTGCAAATATCACTTTGTCTACTATCTTTATAATCGAAAATCAAGAAATTTCGGCAGCATAACCCCATGGTCTCCAAGTGCACGACGTAGACTAGGTCAATCAAACACTATCAATTAGAATCGATAATATGTAATCAACCATGTTTAGTATACACTCAGAGAACAATAGGAATGCAACCGAAATATCTCAACTATCGACTATTCAAGCAATTTTAATAGACAAAGATGATATTTATAAAATCATATAATTGTGCATTTCAAGACTGTCCACACGGACAATTTAAGAATCGATGACTACATGTTGACCTCAACATGATAAGCTAAAGATTCTTAAACGGGTTTCTAAGCTTTTGTTTTTCAACCGTTACAACGTTACGCCGTAATAATAATTTTTATTCATCACCGTAAAATGCATAATTTTACAATAATGAATTAACACACACACACATCTATCACATTTTTTAAATTATTAATATTGTGAATAATTTTAAATATTAATATTTAATTCTTTGTTGTAAAATATATGATTTTACAATGATGAATTAATATTTATACACATCTGTTTTTTTAATAGTTAACATTTAAATAATAAATTTGTTTTAATTTTTTATTTTTAGAGACCTTTAACTTTTTAATTGAGCTGTGTCTTAAAACAAACACCCTTAATTAATGAGTTACAATTCAACTATTGATCCGACATTGGTCAGCTATTATGGCAAGTCAAATTTAGCACTCAATGAATAACCGGTACAATAGCTCCAAAATTAAATGAAATCAGCAATTGACAAATAATAGACCACCTAGATAATTAACTAGAGCTACACCAAAACTAAAACACTAAAACAACGGAGATTCATTTTTATCCAATTTTTCAATCAATGATAGTTCAAATAATGAATCACAACTGATCTATATCAAGTGAAACTTGAATTGAGTCAGCAAACACAAAAGCATATTGGAATACTCCAGCAAAAATTCAGATTACTATCTGTATTAGACATCAAATTTTCAGCAAACAAAATCAGGATTTATCTTTGTTTTCGGAACAACAGTTTAGTTGTTCTTTTACGTCAGAACGCTAGAACTCCTTTCCAAGCAATATGGCATCAAAATCAGCAGAAATGAACCAAGAACACCGTTCAAAAAGTGACAACTCCTCTACCTCAAAACCCCCCTTACAGTACTGAATTTCAACAAAAGGAAAGCATAAAAAATTCATCAAAAACCTAAATTAAGAATCACACAAGCATAAATTAATACATATAACCCATAATAGCTGACCAATGTCGAATCAATAGTTCAACAAACACGCAAATCTAAAATTACTAGGAATAAACATATAACAAGAATCAGCTTATTGGTAATCAAAATTAAGCATGTATTAATCCTTGCAGTTCGAATTTTGAGAGAGATAATACCAAGATATAAGGATTTACTCACCTCAGTATGAATAAGATGCCGACTACAAACGAGCAACCCAAAGATGACCTCCCCCTTCTTAATCCCACCTAAACCCTAAATCGGATGGCCAGAAAACTACACAAATCAATGGATGTTTCTGGAGAGAGAGAGAGAGAGGGAGGGAAAGATGATACACTTACCGGAAAGAGAGAGAGAGAGAGAGACGTGTGTGTTCAGAAAGAGAGAGAGAGAGAGAGAGAGAGAGAGAGAGAGAGAGTGCGTCACGGAGGCGGTGCTAGGAGACGGAGGCGAGACGGTGCTAGGAGATGGCCGGTGTGTGTGTGAGTGAGGACGGTGGCGGCAGCTTCGTGGCGGTGGAGAGGGTGGACGACGATGATGCGGAGGATGAGGGAAGAGAGAGAGAGAGAGGCTGAGGGAAGAGAGAGAGAGAGAGATGAGAGATCGTAAAGGATTTCTTTATGAATTTATACTTAAACTCAGCGGCGGAATAATTCCATCGGTAGTAATAAAACTCAGCGGTGGAATAAGTATGTCGATAGTAAAAATAATCAGCGGCGGAATTAAATTCCGTCGGTAGTAATAAATATCAGCCGCGAAATAATTCCGTCGGTAGTAAATAAATAGCGTCAAAATTGGAAATCAAACCGCCAATTTGCTAAATATCCATCGACGGAATAATTCCGCCGCTGATTTATATTACTACCGACGGATTATTTCGTCGGTAACTAATCATCGTACTTCAGTGGCGGTATTGGAACGAATATTCACCGAATATTCGTTTTTAGTGGCGGAATGTACCGACGGAATTAAATTCCGTCGGTGTAAACGTTATCAAATTCATTCCGTCGCTATAGCTTCTATTCCGCCGCTATATAATGACGAAAATATTCCGCCGCTAATGAGTCTGTCGCTAAAGTCCATGTTTCTAGTAGTATAACACACTTTTCATACTTACCATTACCTTTTCACTCACAATAGTTTTGATGGTGGTGTTGGTGTGGGATGATGACAAAATTGGTGAAATAGATGAAATATTAATTTGATGTAATTTTGTTGGTAATGGTGGTAATTTAGTTGTGATAGTTGCTGCGAAATGGTGGTGATAGTGGTGAGCTGTAGTGGTGGCGGTGAAGTGATTGTGAAATGGTGGATGGTAATGATTTTAAATAGTAACACTTTGTTGACTAATTATGAAAATATGTTAAGGTATTATGAAATTTATACAAATAGTCAAATATGTTCATGTAATCTTACATAAGCAATTTCATATTTGTACTCTTTTTATCCATATGTAATTGTCAAAAATCTAAATAATAAGTCAACGAGGTAACAATTTTGTTAAATTGATCAAATATACTCCCAATTTTATTTTATTTTATTTTATTTTTTTATGAAGAATTGAGTACAACGTACTCCCTTTGATCCAAAATATTTGCATCATTTGGGTTTCATCAGTTTTTAAAAAATTAATGATTACCACAACTTTACAAAGAAGTATCAAAACTATTCTAGTTTATTGTCCGTCTCTCATGCGTTACTGCATCACCCAAAGAGTGAAATTAAGGCTCCGTTTGTTTAGCGTAAAATATTTTTCGAAAAATAATTTTCTGCAAAATGTTTTTCGAAAAATGAAAATGTTTTTCGAAAAATGAGATAAACATGTTTAGCGTAAAACATTTTCTCAATTTTTCGGTGCGAAACAAACACCAAAAAATGATGAAAATATTTTCCGGAAAACATTTTCCCCCAAACAAACGAGCCTAATACTCCATTACTCTCTTTCGTCTTATAACACTGCGTTATTTTGCTCCAAAATTAAAAAAAAAATGTATATGTATTCAAAAGTATTGTGAACTAAAAAGAAAAAGATTCAAATATGTGAGTATGATGTGTAAAAATAGTAAATATATAAAAAGTTTAAAAGTGGACAAGAGCAATTATCTAGGGCTACATGAGCCTTTTCTACATGCAACTAATATATATATATATATATATATATATATATATATATATATATATATATATATATATATATATATATATATATATATATATATATATATATATATATATATATATATATATATATATATATATATATATATATATTCCTAAAATAATTCAAATGTTTAAATAATTAAATTCTTGTTTAATAGATGTTTTGCTATCATAAATAGGATATAATTGATAAATATGAACATATTTTATCATAGTTAAATATTTTAAAACAAATTTTAAACTCTAAAACGACATATAGATCTATCTATATATAATATTAAAGCAGAAGAAAATGCAATGCCCACAATTTATCACGTGGCTTTATGACGTGTAATTTCACGTGGCGGTTTCTCATTCAATCCCAAATTTGAATATTCTGATTTCGAATTTCAAATTCAAATTTAAAATTTTTGATTTTATTTTATAATAACATGTTAATTAATAGAATATAACATTATTAGCCTATTTTCATATATTTTGTTTAAATTGTTAAAATTTCTTATATAACTCAATTAGAGAAAAGAAATATTAGAAGAGTCAGTCAGATTTCAATTTTCATAAATCAATTCCTTATGACGTGTAATTCCACGTGGTTGTATTTAATAGATTGACTTAATTAATTCAATTTGATTTTTTCAAAATCAACTTTTAAATTTCATAAAAAAATAATCTGATTGAGTTTGAATTTCGAAATCAACTTCTAAATTTAAAAAGTTATTAACTGTGGATACCGACGTTTTCTTATTTCTAAACTGTGATATGATGAATCATTTAATTCAATTCGAATTTTTGGAAGCTAAATTATCATATTAAAATTCAATGTATTTTCTTAAATTACATATTATCCACTCCGACTAAAATTAAGTAATTAATTAAAATTAAAATTATTCCTTAATTACATATTAACTTCACTAAATTAAAACAATCTCTAATCTTTGACTTATTTAATTTTTGAATTTTTTTCTCAAATAATACTGTTCAAAAATTATATTTTCCAAAATGACTTACTGTTCAAACTTTTGCCCAAACTGTCCCACTTTTTGAAACTCGCTACACCATGTAGCGAGTTTGACTTGGACAGGTCAAACTCGCTACACGGTGTAGTGAGTTTTGCTTAATTAATTGCCCTAATTAATCGAAATGTTGAATTTGAATGGCAAAATGGCTTTGTTTCTTCTTCTTCTTCTTCCTTCCTTCCTGGCGACTAACTTAGGGTTTTTTTTTTTTTTCGGTTTTTTTGATTGAAGACGGTAAACTGGAAGGGGAAAAGGGATTTTAAATAACTCGCTATGCCGTGTAGCGAGTTTGACTTAGACAGGTCAAACTCGCTACACGGTGTAGCGAGATTTGCTTAATTAATTGCCCTAATTAATGATCAAGCTGACAAACTTAATTACATAGAACTCGCTATACGGTGTAGCGAGTTTGACTTGTCCAATGTCAAACTCGCTACACGGTGTAGCGAGTTTCAAAAAGTGGGACAGTTTAGGCAAAAGTTTGAACAGTAAGTCATTTTGGAAAATATAATTTTTGAACAGTATTATTTGAGAAAAAATTCTTTAATTTCAAGATGTAACTTTTTATATGTAAATTTCCAAATTTAATTCTCTTTTGATTATAGAATTTGATTTCCGATTTTCTATCATAATTCAATTTTTTCGTTAAAAAATTTAAATGTGTATCTCTTCTTTATTTTATGCGTAGATAAACTTCAATCTAATTCTCTTTTGCTTTATCTCGAACTCATTTCATTCGAAATTTAAATGTCTATCTTTTTCATATGTGTATAGATAAATTTCAATTTGCATCAGAAAGTGCAAATCAGTTATATATCTCTATTTTGCAGATTTTACATCACCAAATAAACCAAGATACCCCGACGTTGTTGAACAAATAATTTGTTCCAACTTTCGAATCCAAAAGTTTGTACACAAGCAATGGTATTGTTACTACGCTTTTTCTATTCAACATACTCTCTTTCTAAAATACATCTAAATTCACAAGTTCATTGAGCCTAAATTTAATGTTGAGAAAATTTTATAGCATTTCATGGATTGACCTTACTATCACTGCTGATCTATGATGGTCGTAAGGTGAAATTATTCCCCCTTCCTTTAGTATAGGATAATTTGATTGCTACTATACAAATTAATTAGTGACATACGATGTGAACCGATTAGAACAATATTTTGTATATGGAACAGAGCTCAGCTCAAGGGCAATGCAATCATTTTGTTACTTCATTTAAAAATGCTACAAGAGCTTCTTTGGAAGGTATTTTTCACTATTTTTTTAATTTATTACATCCTGAATATAATGGTATATACAACCTCCGTCCTATAATAAATGCTTATATATATTTTTCTTGAACAAGAACAAATATGACCATTTATTTTGAGAAAGAAAGAGTAAAGTATATTATCATGGTACATGACTTCCGATACTAATTGTACTAATTGCAATGCTTACAACACTTTGTTTTTGAAATGATTTTTACAGTGAAGCATTATCATTTCTATTATACAGTTACAAAAGGATCGACTTCAATGGGATTGCAATGAAGTTAACTCTGGAGGAGAAGGAAAGAGTATCAGATGTGAAAAAAAAAACTATTTTTTTCTTTAGAGGTGGCCTTTTAAATTTATGCTGCATTTTCCTAAATTAAATGTTTGACATTTATCACTACAGGAAACAGCACTATATACGGCGGATTTTAACCGCCGTATATAGTACGCGAGCCGCCGTATATATCATTTACGGATGACTGTCCGTCGTATATAGTGCACCGTATAAAGCATCGCCGTATATAGTACTTACGGCGGGATATCCACCGTAAATACTATTTATGGCCGAAATACAACCGCCGTATATAATCGAGTACAAATACGATGGCTTATGGACCGTCGTATATAATGAAATACAAATACACCGTATGTATAACAGGCATATTTGAGGAAGATTTATACGGCGGTAGATAACCGCCGTATATAATGAAAGTTTATATACGGCGGTGTAGATCCGCCGTATATAATAGATGAGTCGTCCAAGAGAGCATGAATCGTCCCATTTTCACCCCACTCTGATACCCTCGTCCCCCTTTAGGGACGAGTCGTCCAATGACTATTTACGGCGGTTTTAAAAATCCGTCGTAAATAACTAGATTTTTTTTCCAGTCAGCTCTGTATAATTCACTTTCCCCAAAAATACACCCGCAGAAACCAAATTCAACCTGTAGACACACAAATGCAACATGTATATAACCAAAAATACATCCGCAGAAACCAAATTCAACCTGTATATAAAATAACTAGGCTTTGTAAATGTATATACAACACAATATCAACATAATAACCATTAACGCAAAAAAGATAGTTGCATGTATCCAAAACTCAATATATACAACACAATATCAATGTTTACAATCAACAAGCTGTATCCTGATACAAATATTCCATCATCAGCTGGTATTTAGTCACCAATGGATAAGTGCACAACATCTCCAACAACCAAGTCATCAAGTGTATGGACTGCTGATCCAAAAAGGGTAGTCAAAAATGTTAGATGTGCACTAGTTGTTAAAAATACAAGGGAATAGAGCAAATTGCAAGAAACACAACATTGATAGTTCATCATGGATAGAATCGAATCAAGAACTTTGAGAAAACATACCACCGCTTATTCATTACTGCCATTTTCATGCTGTTGCATAACACTACGTTGCAAATCTTCTATCATTTTGCGTTGATCCTCAAGTTGCTTTTGCATTTATGACATTGTCGTCTCAAGTTCAGTAACACGGGCTGCAGAAGCACTTTGAGAAGTTGAGGCTTTACCAAACACCCTAGTTTTGGTAAGGCCTTGTCCCTACAGCGCACTCTCCTATGGTCATCATTTCCAATAAGATTTGTGAATATCTGTTCTCGCTTGCTGGAAGAGTTTTGTTCCTCCTCTGGTAGATCTTCAATTGCATCATTTAACGTTAACTGTAACAAAAAATAACATGTTCAATATAATTTTTTTAACTTTAATTAATATTATGAAAATGAAGTTAGAAATGGAAAAAGTATTCTATACAAGAACAAAACTGAAACAGAAAAGGTTGAAACTTTAACTTACGATCATACGCGAGGTGGTTTCGTCTGCAGCCTGACCACTTTTGTCCGTGCGCGTAGCTATGAATAGTCTCTCCATTGTTTATTGAGAGCTAGATGCATAATTTGCTCATACTCGGGAGGCACATTGGTATTATCCTATACATAATTCAACAAAGAAAAAGAACAATTGTTAGAGAATCATAAGACTTTTGACTACTTACTAGAATACAAAACTAAAGCCAAGAAAAAATAATCAAGTAAATGTGAGATTTATGTAAGGAATATGGATTACAACTTACTTGAACGTCTTTCCATACATGATCTAGAACTGCACGTTCCATCTGATGCCATTCTCTAGTTAATGGGAAATGTTACCCATTTCTCACAAAATATCCTAGCTGAGTAGCTAGTTTTGCACTTTTCCTACCACGGGGTTGTCCAAATTCATTCCATATTATATATAATTTTTCTTTACCCCATTTTTTTGTTGATTTTGCCAGCCCTCTTCCTTTCTTTGTTGAGCCCTCACCTATTAATTCCTTCCTTGGCGGCATATCTGGCAAAAAAAACTTCATAAAACAATGAGTTGTAATTAAACAAATAATAAATAGAGTTTAATGAGAAAAAATGATATAATGAACCAAAAAAATGAGGTGTTGTCATTATATTGCGTCCTTAAAGCAAATTTGATATACATGATACACATCATCTTCCAACATTTGTTGTACACTGGGCCTAATTAGAAGATAATTACATGATATGTATAAATACTTGTACTCATGTAATGTACAGCAAAACAGAACAGCCATACTGCGAACTAAACAAAACTACTGCAATTTGAAACAAACTATCAGCTCAATGGAGCAAAAAAATTATAATCATACAGCAACAGCAACAGCAACAACAATTAATGATATCATGAAATCAATTCAATGAATATAAATAAATATGAAATTTATAAATACCATACTAACTACTACATCCTCCATCCCTACTTGAGTGTCCATTTTTTATTTTAATAGATGTTCTAAAAAAGTTGACTTCTAAATGCAAGTCAGTTTGGTTTGGTTCAACTCAGTTCAACCAGTTTCTGTTAAGCCTTACCCCCTAAATGCAAGTCCATTACCCCCTTTCCCAATTCCCAACAGGGCCAAAATACAAAACTCATTTCAGTCCTTCTCTAAGGGAGAATAATGTACCTCAAAGAGAAATGTCAGGATGCATAATACTGTTTGATGCAAACACCAGAAAAGGCTAGGTCAGATACAGAGCGTAGTCTCAGAGAACCAAATACCTACCTTGTTTGAATCTGAAATCATATAAAATTGAGACTCTAACTTATTATTGTAGAGACGATTGTTGAGTAATGTTATTTGTAGTGTTATGTCAGCTTTAGCTTCCAATTTGAATTTCTAACTGAAACGGAGATAAGGGTCCGATCTTTCATTCAATAATTATGAAATAAGCCAAATGAAGCAGGAAATAACAAAAATAATTGGAACCCATGTTAATGTTAATGCTGGTGTATGCAGGCATGACGGTAGATCATCTCTTTCTGGTGTATGCAGGCCTGAGGGTAGTTTATCTCTTTCTGGTGTATGCAGGCGTGAGGGTAAAGGCCTAACAAAGTGTTGCAAACACACTAATAATTAATCATCACTGCTCAAAAATTAAGAAATGCACAAAATGAAAAGCTTTCAAATCCTGTATTGTCACACAAAAAAAAAATTAAAGGTTTTTTTTTTTTCATTCTTTCATTTCCATTAACAGATCACACACAATAGTTGTATCTACCCTCAATGATGTTATAGCAAAGCTTGGTTAGATCAACTTCAATATCCTTTCTTATTACTAAATGCTAATGAAATATCTGTCTTCTTTTCACTCCGTTTCTGTTTCTCTTAATCTTCCAGCACCAATACTTCAAATTCTTCTTTAACTACATCAGTAAATGCTATATTTTCCGCTCCAATTATAGCCCTAACCTTTTCCCAATTCCAGATATTCAGCAACGTAGTGATTCTAACAAACTCAGTTCCCAAATCAAGAGATACAAAGAAAGAAAGAAAAAATGACCCCCAACTTTGTATATCTGATACCAGTTAACAGCTCAGTTCCAAAGAGAAGAAAATGAAAGACTAACCAGACAGTACCACAACTTGCCATACAGTAAACACTAATTAAAGGTTTTTTTTTTAATTTCATTCTTTCATTTCTATCAACAGATCACACACAAAACCCTGCAATCAAGAAACTTCCCTTACCCATACCCTTTCAAATCCTTGCCATGATTTAACATATAACAGTCAGTTATCAAATATACATTCAAATAATTAATCAAAAATTCAAAAAAAAAATATAAAAACAAAACCCATCACAAAAAGGCATCAACTGCAAATAATTAATCAAAAATTCAAAAAGAAATATAAAAACAAAATTAAATTTCTTTAAAAAAATAAAAATGGATAGATAGATTTACCTGGCGATGACAACACCCAAGAAGAGCTTCAAGAAATCACAGGTCTGTGAATATGTGCCCAAGATTGCGGCATTTTTCTTTGTGTTGAACCGCTTTCTCGTATGAAGGGGTCACCGCTTCACATCAGTTTGAAGACATCCGGTTTAAATTGAAAAACGGAGTCGCCATGCCATTTTAATTTTCTCAAAACTTTGAAAAAAAAGGAATAGGGTCCGGAGGTTAAGTTACTCCTTGGGAAGAACGTTTGGCGTTCACCCAAAGAGCCTTGCCGTAGGAAGTCTTCCTAGATCCAACTTTCGTGCTTATTTTGTGCTTTCGTGTGTGTATGATTTAAAAATGGAGGGAATGTGCCAAGTTGTCTTCCGGACGTATAAACCATGAGTTGGTTATCACTCGGGATTTCTTGGATTTTATGTATTCGGAATTTTGATCCCGTGCTCATCTTGAACTTATGATCATCATTAAGTGACCTTTGGTCATATGTGATCGATATGGAGGGACACCTTTTATAGTCCAAGAATGAGACTCTTTAGAGAGGAAGAGCCTTTACTCATCAATCCTACATCTTGAGACGATTTGAGCTTTAGTAGGGACATTTATGCTCGTCTCAAGTGATGATCGGAGATGTAGGGGCTAAGGTTCGTCCGTCTCTAAAGGGACTTCAACTATGACATCTTTATGTGGAGGAAATGATGTAAAGATGAGACCTTTACACCGCTACGCCCCAAGAGATGCTTCAAGTACCAAAGGGACTAAGGGGAGGGGGGTATAAAGATTGGATCTTTATACTCATCACATGTCTTTTTGTGCCTTAGGAAGGTCACTAGATAATCCTTGGAGAGTGATCCAACCATGAGGGACATGGGGAGTTGCATTTGAGAGTAAAGATTGCATTTTTATGAAAATGAGTGTAATGAACACCATGAAAACTAAGACTAGGAATGTAAAGGGAAGACCTTTGAGGCTTTCCTATGTCCTTTAAGAACCTTTTAGGTGGACAATCCTTGGAAGCAAGGTCAATGGGGAGGGGATGACATTATGAAAGTAAAGATGACATTTTTAATGTAAAGGTGACATTTTTATGTAATAAAGATGACATTTTTCACATCATCATGTGAGGAATCCACCCTAGAACAAGCCACTTGTGGATCCTTGTTCATCCTTGGGATGAATTTTCCATGAATCCTATGTGATAAAGGGAAAGGATTTGATGTCTACATGGTAAGACTTGATTTTTATGACAATAAATCACATATAATAGAAATAAATGGCAAGACAAATAGCAAATAAGCAATATAACAAGATAATAAATATATTTTAAAGAGAAATAAAGGAGAGGTTATCAATGGTTGTGTTCCTCTATTTCCCTTGGGGTTTTCCTAGGGAAGGAGTGACTTTGGATGGATTTTGGAGAGGAGGGAGGTGATTTTGAGTGAGTTTTGGTTACTGGAAATTCCTGGTTTTAATTTGGCAGAGTAACAGTGCTCCAAATTCTCTTTTTTAAAATTAATAGAGGAGGCCTCTATTTATAGGCAGATTTGTGCTTCCTAATGAAGCCGTGCGGCATTAAATTCTGGTTAATGAAGCCGTGCGGTCTTATCCTTTGGTGACTCAGCCTGTTTCTAGAACCATACAAGGTGGCGCCTAGAAGCTCCCTTCCAGCGAGGGACTGCTTGGAATTTTAATTTCTAGCAAATCCTTCACCCCTTGGAAGGTTTGGGAAAGTTTCAGAATTGCCCCTGAACTTTAGGAAAGTTCGGGGAATTACCGGGAAACTTAACCGGAAGGCATGAACCAGATTTGGGTACTTACAGAAGCCCCTCGGCAACGTCACTTGCAGGGCAAGTGGGGTTGTCGATAAAAAAGGATCCAATCTGGTGAAATGCCGAGACGGATTGGGTGACCAAGGCGGTCGAGTGGCTGAACCTTTGGAAGGCTACCTACGTATCCCGGAGGAATCAAGCCATGATCATAGTTTGGAAAATATCCACTGGGGAAAGGCGAAGAGAAACTGGTCCCTTGCTAGGAAGATGGAAAGAGAGTGACCTAGGAGGTCAAATGGCTGATCCTACTAGGAATATACCAAATGAAGGGAGTGACCAATGTGGTCGGATAGCTGGACCTTTATAAAAGGCTCATGCATCACTGAGGAGTGATTAACGAAAAGGATGACTAATGTGGTCGGGTGGCTGGACTTTTATGAAAGGCTTATGCACCACTGAGGATTGATGAATGACAAAGGTGATCAATGTGGTCGGATGGCTGGACCTTTATGAAAGGCTTATGCACCACCGAAGAGTGATGAATGAAAAGGGTGACCAATGTGGTCGGATGGCTGGACCTTTATGAAAGGCCTATGCACCACTGAGGAGTGATGAATGAAAAGGGTGACCAATATGTTCGGATGGCTGGACCTTTATGAAAGGCTACCTACGTATCCCGGAGGAATCAAGTCTTGGTCGTAGTTCAAGTCTCACTAGATAGTTAGGAACATGTCTAGGATCCTTGAGATTTTGACGATTAATGGAGGAGTCACCTGATTTGACAATTAATGTAGGTTGTCACCTAATTGACAATTAATGGAGGTTGTCACCTGATTGACAATTAATGGAGGTTGTCACCTGATTGACAATTAATGGAGGTTGTCACCTGATTTGACAATTAATGGAGGTTGTCACCTGATTGACAATTAATGGAGGTTGTCACCTGAGGAAACTAAAGCTTACGTCGCTATCGAGGAGATAGAGGTAGCTGAAGTTGGAAAACTAAAGCGTACTTCACTATCTAGGAGATAGAGATAGCTAAAGTTTGGAAAACTAAAGCGTACTTCACTATCTAGGAGATAGAGGTAACTAAAGTTTGAGAAAACTAAAGCGTACTTCACTATCTAGGAGATAGAGGTAGCTAAAATTTGAGTTTTGACAATTCGGAGGGTGTCACCTGGCGTTATTCTGTTATAATGGAAGTAATTGAGGCATTTTGAAGGAAAACGTTATTCTATTTCAGAGATAACGGGGATTTTTGGGAAACAACGTTACTCTGTTAGGAGATAACGGGAATTATATGCCTGAGTGGAAAGTCCAGGGGCAAAAGTGTAACTTCAGCTCAAAGCGAATGAAGCCGCCCTGCATGAGGTGGAGAAAAAGAAGCCGTCCGACTTTAAACCTTATTTCACCAGATTAATTTAAAACAGAATTTGAAACGGGCAACAGTCATTGTTGTTTCGTTTCTGTCGAGAAGAGAGGAGAGAAAAGAGAGAGAAATTTTCGAAAATCTTCAATTGCCTTGCTTCTATTGCTCGAGATGGATCAAGAGGGGAACATTGTGCCTCGATAAGCGCGTAGAAACTTGTCGAAAGCCGTGAGGAGAAGGCGGAGGGAGTTCATTCGAACCCTAGCAAAAATACGACTTCACCACACCTCCTTCAGAGCTCTATCTGGCAAGAGGGAGCATAAATCGATGAAACCTCAATCTATTGGGGTAAACATTCTTGATTTGCTTGATTTTGTCAATTTTGATTGAATTTTGATTGATTTAGGGCTTGACCCGATTTTTTTGGGAATTTTTGAATTTTTCTTGCGATTTTGTTGATGATTTAGGGAATTTGGTAATTAACCTATGAGGCTATGGACATAAAGAAACATGCATGTGCAATTTATTTGAAAAAAATATGAGAATGACTCATTTTTTGAAAATAAAGTAAGAAATATAATGTCTAAAGTGTGACGGATTTCTTGCATGTGCTAGAACTAGGTCAATTTCTGATCATGGATGGGAAAATAAGGTTTTGGACGATGAAAAGTGTTGGGTATGCATATTTTAACCCTCCTATTTTGTATTAGATTTGATTGATACCATAACCTCCTATTTATTTTAAGGACTTTAGGACCCTATGTAATGAAGCTTAGACTTCAATTCTTTAGCTAAGTCCATTTTATAGAATAGGTTAAATTTAGGCTTGAAGACTGGCTCAAGAATCATTGGATTTTAGGATTGCAGTTTCAAGGGTTCCTGAACCGCCTTTTTAGAACCGCTTGGCAGAACCGCCTTTTGCCTTGAGATTCCTTTCATCTGAAACCGCCTGATCAATCAAGTGCAAACCGCACTTTTGGAAATCCTCTTCTGGTGGAACCGCCTTTTGTCAAACCGCTTGCCCCAGAACCGCCCCAATGATTGACTTCTTGAAGTGATCCTTTTATCCCTTGGAATCCACGTCAGCAATATTAAATGTCAACCACCATATTTTGTCACGTGACCCAATGTCGGAAGCAGATCTGCAAAGATCTCATAAAGGTGACAGATGTCCTAACCACCTTGATTGCAACCGAGGTCCGATCGGCTTTACCGCACCAACACTCTAAAGGACAAAAGTGGATATTAGTGGACCAATGGGAAAGCATCAAGTACTGTCCTTGAACAGCTGTGTCCAACGGCTATATTTGAGATACTTAGGTATAAATACCCCCAATCTTCACCATTTGAAGATTGCTTGAAATTATTGAAAAATTGCTGTGATCATCAGAAGTTGAAGCTCGCCTTAAATTCTTAGTCCTTTGAATCTTCATCTTCATACTTCAAGAAATATTCCCACCCAGAAATCAAGCCTTAACACATTCAAGAATCATTGTGCTCTACATCTCACGCATTTAAAGAGCCTTGATCTTGTTCTCACACACACACCTCTCTTGTTTAAACACATAGTTTATTCACTTGAGATACACGGTTATAGTTTTGGATTTGTTCTTCATAGAAAAGATTTTATTGTACTTTGTAATCTCTCAAATACTCAATATAAAATCTCTCTTAGAAATCCAAGACTAACCATCTTGGTAGTGGACGTAGATCGTTTATCGATTGAACCACTCCAAATATTGTGTTCTTACTTTCCGCATTTTTATTTCTTGTGCTTACTAATTATCTACCTTTCTCTGTGTTTGATCTTATATAGTTATCCTTTATTGTGAAATTGTGTTTGGAGTTAACATAGTCAAACCGCACTTTCGGTTTACAACCGCTCGAAAATTGCACTAAAACCGCCTTGCAAAACCGCCTTATCAAAACCGCATTTTATCAAGTATATTCCGTCGTGCATTTTACAACTCTACTTGCAGTTTCTAATACACTGCAAAGAGGTTTTGTAAGCGTAGAGGTTTAGTTTTAAATTGAGGGCGAAAAATTTTAAACAGCCTATTCACCCCCCTCTAGCCGTATTTTCACCCTTGTTGCCACCTTTGGGACCAACAAGTGGTATCGTAGCTAACACATTTTAAAACCACTGTTTTTCAAGCTTAACGGCTTGTGTGCCGATTCGATATGGCAACCTCAAAGACAATGACTACCGTTAACTATTCACACATTCCAATGTTGGACGAAGACCACTTTGACATCCGGAAGTGTCGAATGCTTATTCATTTGGAAACCATAGATGAGATCTTTGGTGGAATGCGTGATCAATGGCCCTCTAATTCCAATGAAGGCTAACACCGATGCAACCACCAATGCCGAAACCTGCAGAGAGGTCAAAAAGCCAAAAGATGAGTGGTCGGATGAAGAGAAGAGAATAGTTGCTTTGGACGGCAAGGCGAGGTTCATCATTTCTGGAACCCTCCCCGTATCAACTCTACATAAAGTGATGTACCTCAAAACCGCAAAGCAGATGTGGGATGCCATAGAGAGCTACCTCGAAGGTGATGAAGAGTGCAAGGAAAACAAATTATACACTGTTGAAAGATCCTACAACAACTTCAACAGAAAACCCAACGAAACCTTGCGTCAAACCTACGATCGCTATGTTGAGGTAGTTAATGCTTGTAGATCTCTTGGTAAAACTTTAACCGATAAGGAAATCAATATGACTTTCCTATCTGCTTTAGGTTCTAGATGGGTAAATAAGGCTACCTCTCTAGAAGACTCCAAAGTATTGGGTACTTGGTCATTAAGTAACTTGTATGCCAATCTTAGAGTCTATGAACTTAAACTAAATCATATTGAAGAAATAGAAGGAAAAACCAAATCGCTTTCTATGTCTGTAGTGGAACATGAAGAGAAACCATCCACATCCAATCAAACCACTGATCCTTCCATATCAACCTCATCACTCATCGAGATGGATGATGATGATTTTGCCATGTTTGTGAAAAGATTTCAAAAATTTAGAAAATCATCAAAACCTTTCACAAAATCATTTTCAAAAGGCAAACCTCCTGCAACATTTTCTAGAAATTTGCGAGATACAAAGAAGAAGAGTGACTTGGTATGCTACAAGCTGTAGGAAACACGGCCACTTTGCATCGAGTGTCCACGGCCTAAATATGAATATATGAAAAGAAAACTTTTCCTTCGAAATTTTCTCATCGTAAGGGAATGGTTCTTTGAGGAGGAAGAGAATTCCAAGGAATTAGCAACTTGGATTGAAAGCAGTTACGAGGATGGAAGTGACGGTGAAACCGAAGAGGTTAACCTGCGCTTAGTTGCGGGCGCTTCGATGACTCGCATTACGAATCATTTGAGTTGCATGATATGGAGGAAAAGGAGGTTTTTGCAAAACTTCCAAATTATAAATTGGATGATGATATTAAACTTACTCCTAGCGTTAAGATAGGAAATTGTTCGTATTCGCGTCCCATTTTCTCATCTAAAACTGCTCCACCTTCAAAAGCTATTCCAAAGAAAATTTTGAAAAAGGTGGTGGAAGAGGTTTCTCCCATGGAACATGAAAAGATGTTCAAGGAAGCTGAAATGGTGATCTATCAGTTCTCAAATCTTAAGAAAGCCTTAAGCTTAGCTCATGATGAACTTAATGCAGTACAAGACGGAGAAAAGCTGTGGATGAGGTCTGAAATTTCTAATCTTAAGGACCAAATCAAACAGATGACTCCTCTTCGATCAAAACCGCATCCTTGAAACTAAGGTCGCTGCACTTCAACTCAGGAATGATGACTTGGTAACCCAAATCGATGATCGCCAAAAGATTATTGATTCGTGGCTCAAGTCTCAATCCACCAAGGATAAAATCTTGGACTTCCAAGTTCCTCCTGGAACTAAGGATGGTCTAGGGTTTGGATCCGAGGAAGAGGAGAAGTGTGCATCCTCGAGTGAAAAGGATGAGGAATTTCAGAACTAACTAAAGAAATTCCCAAGGGAAGCATGCTAAAGGAAAGGGTAAAGGAAGACAAGTAAATTATGTCTACCCTAAAGGAAAGCAATATGGGAAGAATTACGTGTTAAAACCTAAGAATTACGTGGAAGCACCTGAAGAGGAAATGGCTTATGGAATTGGTAGAATCCCTACTCCAACCGCTTCGGTGGAAAAGGCGGTTCTGCTAACTCCTGTGTCGACCGCGCTTCTTCTTCGACCGCTCCTCCCGCCTTCAAAAGGAATAGCGTTCCCGAAAATACGTGGTCAAACCAAAGCCTCGTTCCCTTCGTATCACTGGAATGTTAGCTGGAACCGCACCTCCCAAACCGCTTCCTTGTCCTAAACCGCATGCAACTCCTAAGAAGAGTAAGGAGTTAGTAAAACCTCATGAAGCTTGTAGCTATTATAAATGTTACGTGTGTGATGGTTTAGGTCACAAGGCTGCAGAATGCCTTTTGCGGTTCACATCCAATGCCGGGGAAGAGCAAACCTCCTTCATCAAACAGGTGTGGGTCGTAAAGGGTTGCTAACTTCGGGACCCAAGGAATAAAGGGGGACCTCGTTCTTAATGTTTACATTTCAGGTCCTCTGCTTCATGGCTGGTCACTCAAGGATAATGAATGGTATCTTGACAATGGGCAAGCTCAAGACATATGATTTGGAGATAGATCGTTACTTGAAGATGTCATTGAAGCAAGTGGTCCATCTGTAACCTTTGGTGACAACAACAAAGGCAAGACCATTGGATATGGTGTTATAAGGAGAGGAAACCTAACTATTGAGAAGGTTTCTCTTGTCGATGGACTCAAGCACAACCTCCTTTCAATTTCTCAATTTTGCGACAAAGGAATGCTTTGCAACTTCACGTCATCAAACTGCTTTATCAAAGATAGCATTTCCGGCGTCACCCTACTCACAGGGATTCGTAAGAGTAATATTTACATTATTGATCTAAATTCTGCATGTAGCATTACTAATCTCTGTTTTGTAGCTAAGAATGTGAGCGAAAATAGTTGGCTATGGCACAAGAGGTTGAGCCACTTGAACTTCAAGTATCTTGCAAAGATTGGTAGGGAAAACCTCGTTCGTGGGTTACCTAAAGTGGCTGACCACCATCCGAGGAGAAATGCGGTGCATGCCGGCTTGAGTAAGCGATCAGCGTCGTCTTTCACCGGCAAGACCGCTCCTTCAACTTCAAGATGCTTACAAGCGCTTCACATAGATTTGTTTGGACCGTAACCACTTTGCCGACATCGGAGGAAATAGATATACCTTAGTGGTGGTGGATGATTATTCAAGATATACGTGGGTTGAGATGATGATTTCCAAAGATGATTGTTATGAGATTCTCACCGCACTTTTTAGACGGCTCCAAACTCAAAAGAAGATGACATCGTTAGTGTTCGATCGGATAATGGAACAATTTAAGAACAACGGTGTTGCTCGGTATTGTGATGACCGTGGGATTGATCACAATTTTTCCACAGTGGTGTTCCACAACAAAATGGGGTTGTGGAAAGGAAGAATAGGACGTTGATTGAAATTTGGAAAGACAATGATATCCGAAGCGAAGCTACCTCGGTATTTTTGGGTCAAGCAATCAATACCGCATGCTTCACTCGTAACCGCTCCCTCATCAACAAAACCTATAATAAGACTCCCTATGAGCTTTGGCGAGGAAGAACCCCCAACATTGCATTCTTCAAGATCTTTGGCTGCAAATGCTTTGTCCTCTACAACGGAAGAGATAATAGAGGTAAATTCGGAGCCAAGGCCGATGAAGGTATTTTTGTTGGGTATGCTAAACATTCTAAAGCTTTTCGTATTTTCAATAAAACTAGTTTAAAAATAGTTGAGTCTATCCATGTTACTTTTGATGAGCATTCTCTCCTTGAGCCACATTTGGCTCCAAATGTTCTTGATGATTTTGTTGAGCATAATGAACCGGAGTGAACCATCTCAAACCGCACCTGAACCTCAACCACAAAATCCAGCACCCTCAACTGAAATTCCCTCAAACCGCAATTTTCAAACCGCACCTGAAGTTCCTACTCCAGATGCAACTCCTAGGGAAGAAGAAGTTGAGAATTCCCCTATCCAGCTTATAGAACCTCTTCGTCAACTTACATTCCATGACTTCGCTGAAGGATCTAACGATGTTCCAATTGAAGATCTTGACAAACCTCGATCCAACCGGACTTACCCCGGAGGTTCGTGAAGTCGGCGGTCGCCCCCTCACAAATGTGATTGGTGATACATTTTCCGGTGTTCAAACAAGGAGATCAAATTATGACGAGCATACTTCTCTTTTATCTCAAGTTGAACCCAAGAAGATTGATGAAGCACTCCAAGATTCCAGTTGGGTCGTTGCTATGCAAGAAGAACTCAACCAGTTTGAAAGATGCAAGGTCTGGACTTTGGTGCCTAGACCTCAGGATCAAGGAGTAATTGGAACTAAGTGGGTATTTAGGAATAAGATGGACGAGAATGGAAGCATCACTAGGAATAAAGCAAAGTTGGTTGCACAAGGATATAGGCAAGAAGAAGGAATTGATTATGATGAAACCTTTGCTCCAGTTGCAAGATTGGAAGCTATTAGGATCTTCTTAGCCTACGCCTCTTTCAAGCGTTTCAAGCTATATCAAATGGATGTGAAGAGTGCATTCCTCAACGGCGAACTGCAAGAAACCGTGTATGTTGCCCAACCACCTGGATTTGAAGACTCCAAATTTCCCAATCATGTCTACAAACTCCAGAAAGCTTTGTATGGACTTAAGCAAGCTCCAAGGGCATGGTATGAGACTCTTTCTAAATTTTTACTAGAAAAAGGATTTAAACGTGGTAAAATTGATACAACTCTTTTTATTGCCAAATATAATGAGCATACTTTACTTGTTCAAATTTATGTCGATGATATTATTTTTGGTTCTACTAATGAGTTACTTTGTAAGCGTTTCGAGAAGCTAATGAAAAGCAAGTTTGAGATGAGCATGATGGGAGAATTAACATTCTTCCTCGGGCTTCAAATCAAGCAATGCGAAGAAGGTATTTTCCTCAGCCAAGCCAAATACACCAAGGAGTTGATAAAGAAGTTTGGATTAGAAAATGCTAAAGCATATGATACTCCTATGGCCACCGGCAATAAGCTAGATAAAGATCTCAAAGGTAAGAAAGTTGATCAGACTTTATATCGAGGTATGATCGGCTCATTACTTTACTTAGCTAGTAGGCCCGATATCATGTTTAGTGTACGTGTATGTGCACGCTATCAAGCGAGATCCTAGAGAAGCACATCTTATTGCGATCAAGCGTATAATTCGCTATTTATCCGGAACCACTAACCTTGGACTTTGGTATTCCAAAGATTCGAACTTCGATCTTGTAGGTTATTCGGATGCAGATTATGCGGCTTGTACTATTGACGGGGAAAAGCACTAGTGGTACTTGTCATTTCCTCGGGAATAGACTAGTTGCTTGGGCCGGTAAGAAGCAAGCTTCGGTTTCGGTGTCAACCACGAGAGGCCGAGTATATTCTTCTTTGGAAGTTGTTCTTTGTCAAATCCTTTGGATGAAGCGGCCGGTTGGTGGACTATGGAATCCATGAAGGAAACCCGCCCTATCATGTGTGACAACACTTCAACAATATCGAGTCTCCAACAACCCCGTCATGCCTTCCAAGACCAAGCATATAGATATCAAGTATCATTTCCTCAAAGATCATGTGGAGAAGAGGAATATCCATTTAGAGTACGTGGGGACAGACAACCAGATTGCTTGATATCCTCACAAAAGCTCTTGACTCCAAGAGATTTTCTTTTCTCGGAAGGAGAAATGGGTATGCTTGAACTTAAGTAAATTCCATACTCTTTATATGCTAACTTGATTGTTGAGATTAGGTTGAAATTCCTTTGGAATAAAACCGCCTCTGTTGAAACCGCCCATTCCAAAACCGCATAGCAGTCCAACCGCCTTTGCATACTGACCACAAGTTCCAAACCGCTCATGCGGTCGACCGCTTGGATCAAAACCGCGTTTCAACATGAAGTAATCTCTGTCTATTTTTATTGCTTATCTTAAAAAAAAAAAAAAAAAAAAAAACTGTTCAAATTCTTTATTTATTTTTAATTTTTATTTTGTCGTAAGGGTATTTTTGCAAATATTTTCCCTCAAAAATTTAAATTTTAGAGCATTTAATGCTAAGGGGACATGAGCATTTAAAGCCCTCATGTCAGCCGTCATAGAGAGATGTGCAGGAGGTGAAAGGGTGTAACAGTTGGTTTAATTCAATCATTCTTTCTGACCAACTGCCTCCACCCCTTCACCCTATATATACCCTGTTTGGTGAAACCTAAACCTTTTCTGCCAAACTCTCTGCAACCGTACTCTCTCTCTCTCTCTCTAAAACCCTCTACAAACTCTCACTTTCAAAACCTTAAACTGTCAATGGCATCATCTTCAAAACCATCGACTTCAAAACGCCAAAGAGCTTCTCACATTCCTAAAGGTCCCAAGAAACCTATCTTGGAAATGGTAAACAATTTCTAACCCTAGCTCTAAATTTTCTTTTGTCAAAACTGCCATGGATGAACATAGTCTGTTCGTATTCTTCAGTTCATGATTTCTGTTGATTTTGATCTTGTTTCTTATTCATTTTTGATGATTTCTGTTGGGTTATGCTCGGATTCTTACATGGATTTGATATATGTAGTTTATTTCATGATCAATCCATGCTATGAACACCTATTTTGTGATTTTCAGTTTTTATGGTTCGAAAACCCACTTTTGATTTTTGATGTTTATGACTGATTCTGGGTAAAGGTTGTAATTTTAATGATATATTGTTAATCTCCTTCCCAATGTGATCATTTTAATATGTTATTTGTTGATTTTGGTTTAGTTTTGAAAATCTCTGTTCTTGGTGTTCATGAATGTTCTTCGTGTTCTTCATGAAACCTATGAACTTTTCTTGAAAAATCACATGTTTTGGATGCCTTAAATCTGAATAGTGTTTTTCAAACACTTAGAAAATTTTCCAACTTTTTCAGATTTTTGGATTTCCTTTGGGTTTGAAACCGCTTGTATGCAACCGCCTAGGATTTTCTATTTCAAACCGCTCCTCTCTTAAACCGCATGTTCTAAAACCGCATTTTCAAACTTTTAGAAACCGCATGCTGTTTATTCCCTTTCCTAATTTTGAGATTTTCTTAAGTATATAGGCTGGACACCATAAACTTCCTCTATAAGCACCGCTTGCAGTGTGGGATAAAATTGGATTACAATGCCAAGTACTTAAGAAATTTTTTTATTCTCAAAATTCCTTATTTTTTTGGTATTCATAAATTACTTGTGGTTTGAAATCTTTGTTTTCAAAACCGCACCTAAAGCTAAACCGCTTGGTGCTCAAACCGCTTGTAACTTATGAATACAAAAATGGATCTAACACTTGATAATTTCTTTGTAGGATCCTACTACTTTCCTTCCAGGTTGGGAAGTAAATGAGGAAGAGCTCAAATCTGATGCTCTAGGAAGGGAGTTCTTTGAGGAAGCTCAGAGTATACGGCATCCTACCGCTGTTCACAAAGAAGCGAGAATTTTATTGTGCCATCTATTGTGGACCAGTTCTTCTCAACCGCCAAGAAGGATTCCGTAATTCTTAATGAAGGCCAAAGAGTTTCTGCTCGACCGCCGTTATAGAAGGACGAAGCTCTCCATTGACTACATTGACATCGAAGGCTTTTCGAGATTCAATGTTGGTGGAGCCCCTATAGAGGTTGATCAAGTCATTCGGGACAATCTTTGCTCTAGCAACCGCCAAAGTTGGTACCTTATCCAAGAAATACAAGAAGATTGCTAGGAAGGATTTTGGTGAACGATGAGCCACATTGGTCATCTTGTTGGGAGGACGATGCAGTGGGAAGGCGGGAATCATAATAACTTCACTTCCCAACAATGGATATATTGTTCTGCCATATTCATGGAGATCAAGCTGCACTGGCCAAGGATCCTGTTCTTGGAAATTAAGAACAGTGTTGAGACCTACCAGGCCAAGGTCAGAGGTGAAGCTCAGAGGTGGAGACCATTCAGCAGGATCATAACCGCACTATTGATGGACTATGAGCATGTTGATGAGTTGGTCACTAAGAATCCTGAACTGGTGGTGGATTGTTCCTTTGATTCTCTGGGATTGCTTGCTTGTCATACCTTCAGATATGCCAATGGAGATGCATTATACAAATCTTTGTATGATGCAGATACCTACCCTAGGAAGGAACCATATGAGTTGAGAGATCCCTCAACCGCTCCAAAGGCTAAAGGAGCCAAGCGGTCCAGGAAGCCCCAAGCAAGAGCTGAATCGCTTCCCAAGAGGACCAAGACCGCTCCTACACCCAAACCGCATGTTACTGATGATGGAGCTGGCACTAGCAAAAGATCTAAGAAATCCAAGGAACCTGCACCTGAGAAATTTGCCTTGGTGGATGAAGATAGTGAAGAAGAAGAAGAAGATCCAAGTATTCCTGACTTGGTATCCCGGGCCAAGAAAGCCAGAGATGAGATGGCTGGATTGACTGTGGAAGAACAGATGAAGGTTCTCCAAGATAGGATTGCTAGATTGGCCAAGGAGCAAGCTGAGAAGTATCAGGCCAAGGGAAAATCAACCTCTGAAACTGAACCGCCTCCAGAAACCCAACCGCCTCCATCTCCTCAAACCTCTCCTGTCCAATCTCCAAACCAATCCCCAGCCCAATCCCCTGCCAACTCTCAATCCAAATCTCCATCCAAAGCCAAATCCATAACCCCTTCCCCCAACAAAACCGCACAATCTCAGGGGGAGAAACCCAAGAGGAAGAAAATGGCTGCCAAGAAGAAACCCTTCAAGAAATCCAAGCCTGTTCAACCCTCACCCACTCCTTCAAATTCCCCTCCTCAATCACCTCCTCAAAATTCACCTTCACCTTCCCCCAGAAAATCACTCTCACCCCTATCCTCTCAATCACCTTACAACTCACCCCAACACTCCCATTCCATAAATTCCCAACACTCTAACCCAACTCCTACCAGATCCCAAGCCTATCAACAAAGGCAGTCTATGCACTCTGCTGGACATGCAACATCCAAATCCATCAGAGAAGATCCAACCCCAACCAATTCTCCAATTCAAAACCGCTCCCATTCCTCTACACCAAACCGCTCCAAATCAAATACCCCTTCAAAATCCCCAACTCCACAAAACTCACCCAACCGCCAGATATCCCCTCCTCCACTTATACCTCCCCAAACCCAAACCGCTCCTGAAACCATTCCAACCCAACCGCCTCCCATATTCACAACCACTTCAACCTCAACCGCACCTCCTTCTGACTACTCCCAAATTCTCCAAACACTTACCCTCATCCAAAGCCAACTCCTTATAAACCAGGGTCATGTCATTAAGCTGACCGCTTCAAATGACACCCTAACCGCTTCAAATGCTTCCCTCCAAACCTCTCTCTCAAATCTCTCTGAATCAAACCTTGTTCTTCAAGCCAAGGTAGAATCTCAATCTCTGGAAATGGCAACCCTTAAATCAACATTGCTTGATGCCATTAAGGGGGAGAAAGCTACAGCAAACCCCTCATCCTCTTCAACCGCTCCAGATGAACAAACCGCTTCTCTTATCAAAATCGCCGTTGAAGAAGGATTGGTTAAAGGATTGAGTGATATTCAAGAAAAAGTCTGCAATGCCATTGACAAGGATCTTGGGGAGCTGACCTCAAAGCTTGTTGCAAATCTAAACTCCAGACCGCAAATGGCACAGATTGTCCAAACCGCCTTGAATTCCCTCAGAGAAGATGTTCTGGAGCAAATTGATATATTCAAGGTGGACTCCAAGGTAAATTTGGAATGTGTTGGAGATGCCTCAATGGCAAAGTTGAATGAGATTCAGGATGAATTTTAACCCGCCCGGACAACCCGAAGGCCGGATTCATTGCCAAGATTGAAGCTGAAATTCATGACTGAAAACCTCACCGAGAGTTACCATTGATCTTGATCCAATGAAGGAAGCTATCCAAGAACAAACCGTAACGTGCAGGAGGAGATCCATACTATCTTCAATTCCCTTTATTCATCCCTTCACGTGCAGCTGGATACTATTAGAGACAACATTGTGGAAAACACCAAAGCGGTTGGTGCCACAAATTCTACCTCTGCTCATTCTGTGAATGCCCTAAAGAAGCTTGAAGCTACTCTCACCAGAACCGCAGAAGAAGTTAGAAGATTAAGGAAAGCGTTTGCACCTGACCAATCCAGAGCTGGGCCAAGTGGAGCTGAGCATGAAGTAAACAAGCCGCCCCAGCAGTAAACCGCTTTTTCCTTGTATTTTTTTGGTAAGATTGGACCGCACTTTCATTGTATTTCCTTGTGTCCAACTTACTTCCTTTTTGTTTTTGTAACCTTGTAATTTTCCTTCATTCCTGTACTTGTAATCATCTTAGGAATTAATGGAAATTGCATCATGGTTCCAAAACTTTGTTCAATCAAACCGCTTGTTTGTAGAACAATGAAACCGCTTATGGTCTTAAACCTCATTCAAATATTTTTTCAACTTAAAAATCACTATTTTGAATTGATGTTTAAACATTCAGTTTAAACTGCACTTTGAACTTAAACTCATACTTTTTAAGTGCACTGAATACATTTCTATACTTTTCAAGTTGTAAGTTCCAATCTTTCAATAGTATAGAAATCTATAGCTTAAGCTTGTGTGTGCATTAACTTGGGACATGACTTACCATGATTATTCTTATGGACATGTTTTTACCAAGTATAATGTTTGCTTTTGCTGTAGTAGGTAATGGCATCAATCAAATAGGGGAGATTGTTGGGTATGCATATTTTAACCCTCCTATTTTTGTATTAGATTTGATTGATACCATAACCTCCTATTTATTTTAAGGACTTTAGGACCCTATGTAATGAAGCTTAGACTTCAATTCTTTAGCTAAGTCCATTTTATAGAATAGGTTAAATTTAGGCTTGAAGGCGGCTCAAGAATCATTGGATTTTAGGATTGCGGTTTCAAGGGTTCTGAACCGCCTTTTAGAACCGCTTGGCGTAACCGCCTTTTGCCTTGAGATTCCTTTCATCCGAAACCGCCGATCAATCAAGTGCAAACCGCACTTTTGGAAATCCTCTTACGGTGGAACCGCCTTTTGTCAAAACCGCTTGCCCCAGAACCGCCCCAATGATTGACTTCTTGAAGTGATCCTTTTATCCCTTGGAATCCACGTCGGCAATATTAAATGTCAACCACCATATTTTTCACGTGACCCAATGTCGGAAGCGGATCTGCAAAGATCTCATAAAGGTGACAGATGTCCTAACCACCTTGATTGCGGTGAGGGTCGATCGGCTTTCTTGCGCACCAACACTCTAAAGGACAAAAGTGGATATCAGTGGACCAATGGGAAAGCATCAAGTACTGTCCTTGAACAGCTGTGTCCAACGGCTATATTTGAGATGCTTGGGTATAAATACCCCCAATCTTCACCATTTGAAGATTGCTTGAAATTATTGAAAAATTGCTGTGATCATCAGAAGTTGAAGCTCTGCCCAGAAATTCTTAGTCCTTTGAATCTTCATCTTCATACTTCAAGAAATATTCCCAAATTTCCCGGAAATCAAGCCTTAACACATTCAAGAATCATTGTGCTCTACATCTCCACATTTAAAGAGCCTTGATCTTGTTCTCACACACACACCTCTCTTGTTTAAACACATAGTTTATTCACTTGAGATACACTGGTTATAGTTTTGGATTTGTTCTTCATAGAAAAGATTTTATTGTACTTTGTAATCTCTCAAATACTCAATATAAAATCTCTCTTAGAAATCCAAGACTAACCATCTTGGTAGTGGACGTAGATCGTTTATCGATTGAACCACTCCAAATATTGTGTTCTTACTTTCTGCATTTTTATTTCTTGTGCTTACTAATTATCTACCTTTCTCTCGTGTTTGATCTTAGATAGTTATCCTTTATTGTGAAATTGTGTTTGGAGTTAACATAGTCAAACCGCACTTTCGGTTTACAAGCTGCCGTAAAATTGCACTAAAACCGCCTTGCAAAACCGCCTTATCAAAACCGCATTTTATCAAGTATATTCCATTTGTGCATTTTACAACTCTACTTGCAGTTTCTAATACACCGCAAGAGGTTTTGTAAGCGTAGAGGTTTAGTTTTAAATTGAGGGCGAAAAATTTTAAACATTATTCACCCCCTCTAGCCGTATTTTCACCCTTGTTGCCACCTTTGGGACCAACAAAAGGATTCTTGCATGCCATCTTGAAAAATTAAAGCTTATGTGCAAAGAATTTTGTGAAAATTGGAATTTTTGTATTTGGAAGAGCAATGTGCTCGGGATGACGTGTTTCAATTGATGAAAGACATGTTTTCTAGGCAAATGATGCTAGAAATCTCTTATGAATCCTTTTCTTTGAAAATATGTGCACTTTTGAATATATGCATGTTTTTGAGATGAAATGAAGGACTGACACATTTTTTGCTATATTTTCCTACAGGAGAGCAAGTCGAGGGGACCCACAAAGGTGGCAGTGAAGTTGTGGGATAGGATGCCCAACTTCGAAAAGGATGGTGTAAATCCTAAGCAGCTGGTGATAGCGACTGGGCTTCATTCTTACATTGAGCCTATTGGTAGAGGTATTCATGTGACCTCTAAGAGCAAGGGGTTGGTTCAGGCCCTTTCGGAGTTCTGGTGGGACACCACTCACAGCTTTTATCTTAGCTGGAGAGAGATCACGATGACCCCTGCCGATTTAACTACTATTACTGGCTTGAGATTTACTGGTAGGCCTGTGACTTTGAGAGATCACATTTCTGCAGCCGAGTTTAGAGCTTTGGTAGGATTTGACCTCCATCCTAAGGGGCTTGGGATGGAGATGAGGTTTATTGAGGTTGCAGTTCTGGGATGCATGGATGAGTTTGCTACCAATGAGGTGACTGCCACCAGCTCGCGAGAGCTTTCCTGTGGTTACTGCTGTCAGTCACTATTTTCGCGAACTCTGGGACATTGGCAATGCTTTGCCTACTCGAATCTTTGGAGGATTTGGATGAGGTTGGGGAGGTCTCTTGGGTTGAGGCCGGATTAGCTGAGCTCTATTTCTCTTTGGATTTGTACGGAATAAGGCTGCATCTATGGATTGTTTCTCTTTTGCTCTTGAGGTACTCTCACTTTTCTTTTCTCTCTTTTACTTTTCTATCTTGAGATTTTATGAGAGAAATGACCCTTTTTATTTTGAACATACAGGTCTGGTTCTGTGAGGCGATTGGGTTCTTTCCTTGGAACCAACAGAGTGATCCGGCTACCTTCCCGGCTATGATTCGCTAGAGGGGAGAGGCTAGGGGTAAGTTCACCGGGAAGACCCGGATTACTTTTGATTACAAGATGGTGAGACCCGTCGTCAACAGGGACGATCATGAGGGGGTGGATTTCTATCCCTGGAGGAGGTATCCAGGCTTTGATAGGGATGCCTTGGTGGTGACCGAGCGAGAGGAGATGGGCCGACGGGCGACTGTGACATCATTTATCTGGGGGACCGCTTCTCCAGGTAGCACGGTCACGTCCCTCCTTTGGGCGCTATCACCCCTCATGACCCTCCTCCGCTCATGCTGCAGCCCAGGCATTAGTCGGCGGATGAGATAGAGAGATATCAGGCTGGCCTGGCAGCTGAGGAGTATTTCGACTTTGCTACCCCGTATGCCACCTTTGTGGAGGTGCGGTTGAGGACACCGCAGAAATTAGTAAAGATAGCCGCCGCTCAGGGGTATGGGGAAGCAGAGCCTACTGATCCACCTATGCCTCCAGCTCACCTCTCCTATGTGGTGAACGGGGTACCAAGGAGGTTCATGGTGCCTATTCCTGACACGAGGGAGCCCGAGTATACTCTTCCTGCTGACAGCACTGTAAGTATCTCTAGGGTCCTTTCTCTTTTAGACTTTCTTTACTTTCTGCAATTTTGAGTTTTTCTGAGTTTTTCTCTTCTTTTCTCGAAGGTTCCTGCTCGTACCTATGATGGTTTGGTATGGCAGAACAGGAGCTGGAAGGAGGTGGCTCGGTCCCTTCTGAGGAAGCTGGCCTGTACCTCAAGGGCTGTGGGGAATGCTCGGGAGCCCGTGCGAAAGAGGAGGCACGTTGGGAGCATGGCCTCTCACCTCATCAGCCTCAGGGTATCAGACCTCATCCGCCAGCGCCGTGCCTCGGGGGCGGGGGCCCAACACAGACATCTTGGAGCACCTGGCGGAGTACGAGCACGTGGCCGTCAACCTGTCTGATGCGAGCGATAATGAAGATTTGATGAGGGATCCTGAGTTCTACGAGCTAAGCAGTGACGACGATGAGTCGGAGGCTTAGGGCTCCCTAGGGTTGAATTAGGAGAGGAAAAGAGAGAAACAATGAACAAACATGCACAATTTGTTATTTTTTTTATTTTATTTGGGCGCCAAGGAGGCGAAAACAATGTAATGATCTTTCATTTGCTTTTCTTATTAATGCTTTATGGTTTTGCATATTATTTGAACCTCGGGGCAGCTTTTTTGCTTGGAAATGGGGCGGAAATTAGGCCGAAATGGTTTATGATGGTATATGATTGCATGAATGGTGTTTGGGTATGTTTTTATGCAGGTTTTGTTGAGAAAGTGGGGTTGTATCCCTTGGGTGCGGATTGAACTGTTGTTGTTACTGAGATGTTGTCAATGTGGACCAGAATTCCCTCTTGGGCTGAGACATGGTTTAAACCTCGGGTTTTGATTAATGTTTCTTTCTCAAACTCTAGCACTTGAAGCTGACGCTGACAGGCTTTTAGAACCAAAGACTAAAGTAGACGTTAAAGTGACTAAACCTCTCTTCGAGAATGAATGCAACTTATCGAAAGCCCAGGTCTTAGGAGAAAAGTCTCGCAAAGCCCCGGGTTCTATTAAAACAAGGAAAATATCCTTTTATTGGCAAAGCCTCGGCTTGAAGAGGTGACTTAGTAGAGTTCCAACTTGATGACCTAGCAAAGTCCCAATCGATTGGTTGTTGTAAAAGTGATCATGAGGTTGATCGGACCAAGACCGAATCCATTTTGTGACGTAATGAGGAATCCGATGCACCCCAAAAATGGCTAAAAAAGCCCTGTCTAAAGAAATGGCTTGACAAAGCCCCAATCTTAAAGAGTTTTAAGGCGACCCTAATGCGAATTGTAGCGAGAAGAGGGAAAAACATATCCTTTCGTACTTACTCCCTTATTTTCTTTAGTCACTCAGTCAACCGCAAGAAGATGTGGAAGAAGGGAATTTTAGAAATTTATACATGCAGGGGCATATTTTTCGAAAGGTGGGAATAGATCCCGATTTTGTGTTATTTTGATGGCCTCATTCGACGTAGGCACGAGAACTCACTTTGGGTTTGACTCTTTTGAGAGAGTATAAGCGTAGAAAGGTTTGTAAAAGTGTATGGAGGCCCCTGGCGACGAGAAAATCGGTGTTTAGAACTATTTTTCCTAAGATGTAGAAAGAGAAGACTTGTCAAGACATCTGAAAACTTATTTTATTTACAATGATCACAAGATTGCTTAAAACCCTTTATTAATGTTCGGGTTATTCAACCACTAATCTCAATATGAACAAACGTTTTGATTAATCATGAGGAGAAAGTCAACCGTGTCGCGGATCAAGGTTGGCTATGTGTGAAAGAAAGATACGTGTATAGAGAGGTCTTTGATGAGGCCGGATTTTCGACTTTGGATATGTTTATGGGAGAGGCCATTGATGAGACCGGATTTTCTGGAATTTAAATATGCTTATGACCGGACCATTTCTAGTTGCCTACGTTTCCCTCATTGTGAGGATCTCAGGTCGCCTTAGTTCGACTTCGGCTGAACTGTGTTTGGCTTTGGAAAATGGGATTTGTGGTTCCTTTAGTGGAAAGGCTCGGATGAGAAGGTTGGATGAAGAGGCATGGGCCTCGGAATGATTCCTCGACCAAGTCATTTTTGGACTACTGCTTCAATTGCTTCTTGATTTTTATCTTTCATTGAGAGAAAGAATTTGCATATACCTAAGGGCTTATGAAACGTTTACGTATTTGCCTTAACCGCTCCATTGTTTCATTTTTTGAGCTTTGACCTTTTTTTATGTACAGTACCCTGTTTTTTTTTTTCCTATAATCCAGTCCTTTTCGGGGTTTTTAGCCTAGGTATTACTCTTTTGCACTATTTATTTTTTCCTTTTCTTCTTTTTTATGTGCAACCCTGTTTTTGCCTAGGCAGTCATTTGTCAAGGTTTTTAGCCTAGCCGGGTATTACTCTTTTTGCAACTCTTGCTTTTTTTTTGAAGCACACGAGGGGCAATGGCAAGCCCCCTAGGTTGTTGTTGTCGACATGAGTCCAATCTTTTCGAAGCTGAGTGACCTCTTGTGTGTTCCTTGATATTGTTGCGCCTTTGTTGACTTGGTCAAGGTAGACGATGAGGACATGATTTGGGGAAGGCGTATGATTTGATGAAGGCTTTTGTGAGGACTAAGGAAAGTGTATGGCTTGATGGAGGCCTTTTGTGAGGTAAAGAGGAAAGTGTATGGGGAAGGCATTAGTTGACTTTCTCACAACGATTAATCGGAAAGCGTTAATTATTTCGAGAGGTTTATGTTATTGAGGAATGCAAGTGATCATATAAAATACAAAACCATTTCATTAAATGTAATGTAGGTGTGCAAATAATGTCTTAAGTCTAGCAAGAAAAGAAAAAGACTCTTTTATAGAAAGATTGAAGATTAATTACAATGTCAGAGGAGGACTTGATTGAAAAGAAAGAGAATGTACTAGAACCTCTGAAAGTTGAAGTAGAGAGACTATTTTTTTAAGGATAGGTAACCACAGCCTAGGCTACTCTTCGCTAGTTGAATTTGCCCAGGGACACTTGAGCTTTCCATTTTCTGTGCTTTCTGGATTCCACATAGCGCGGAGGCCGAGGCGGTGATCGATTCTGATGCCCATGATCTTTTGGTGGAAGTGGAGGGATTTGGAGCCGTGGAGCGGCTAGAGCAAGAGGCTGTGAGTTGTCCCGAAGAAGTGGGTTGGAA